>JAVXUP010001335.1:0-247227 GCA_033070095.1 Escallonia herrerae
AAAATGCACTGGGTGCTTGTGTGTGAACTTGTCTGTGTACCTGAGGATTTTCCCCTTATGTAGGCCATTTTTAGACTCCTCTCTCCTTTAGGATTCTTTTCTCGCTGATCCCTCACGCATTAGAGTCCTACTAGGACTTATCCTTTTAGCAGTTGAGTCCTAAACGAATTCTATCACCTCTCTCAGACTCTGTCCCGATACAGATTCCTCAGTTCCGCTCAAAGTCATCCATGCCACGTGTCATAAGTTGGTTAGGGCGATATTTTAGCTATATCAAGTACAAAGTGGGATGCAGTGAGGGTAGAGTAAGGGCAGAGAGCAATGCTTCCCATACATGCCGTAAGGATTGGTAGTGCTGTGGAGACGAGGGCTGAGAACAACAAGGCCTACAGTCGATAGTCCAACCTGAGGTCCAAGTCAAGGTCCAATGTCATAGTCGAGTGTTATGTCCAATTGTGTTCACTTTCTAGAATTCAATAGCTCTAGATTTCAAAGTGAGAAAGTGCTATGCATCAAATGAAAGTTCTCTTGAGAAATGAAATCCAAGGTCTTCTATTTATAGGCAAAAGTTTGGCTATGTCATCAGTTGTCACGTGTCGTTCCATGGGAGTGACATATCACCAGGGAGTCCATAAATGCCAATGTTCTTTTGGAATGTCAGTTCCCATATTTGCGTTGCCTGCCCCACATAGTGTCGCTCTGCCTGTTTGAAAAGACTGACCACACAACCTCGACATAATCAAAGAATGCCTTTGCCCTAGCCACTGGTCCAGGCTCTTACTGAATCCCATAGGGGTGTGTCGAGAGGCGCGGAGAGAACCTGACAGCTGTGAGGGAGGGTCCCTGTGCCCAATTACCAGGAGGACTAGGAGCGATGCCCTCCAAAGACCTGTTCCCGTCTCGAAGTGACCCGGGGATCCTCGTCCTGGGGGCGCTAATGATCACCGGTAACGTGAGGGCGACGTGGTCATAATTTTGGCGTGCCTAGTGTCATGCAAGTCCCCCCAAGCAGAGATAACTTATGTGGAGTGAGTTTATCCTGCTACGAAGGATCCTAATGCCGGAGCACTACGAGCGAAGTTCCTCGAAATGCTGCACACTCCGGAGAGTGGGTCGAAGCATGTTTCACGTCTACGGCGGGGACGCATGGTGTGGTGAATGAGTGTGATGCCCGGGCGCACGTAGCATGACAATTGTGCACAGGCGTGATGCCAAAGGCATGATGCCAATGGCACGAGACAATGAGTATGACACATGGGCACAGTGCCAACGGTACGAGATATTAGAGTGTGGCGCATGGGCGTGGTGCAAATGACACGAGACATGAGAGTGATGCACGTGTTCTGCAACGTCTGTCACAAGACAATATCTTGTGCTAGAGGCACATGTTATGAAAGTGGCGCATGGGCGTGGATGACGACTGTCACGAGATAATACCAGGTGTCAGGGGCACATATCATAGAAGTGGTGCATGGCGCGCAGGTGACGACTATCGCGAGATAATACTTGGTGCCAGGGGCACATGTCATTGAAGTGGCGCATGGGCGCAGGCGACGACTGTCGCGAGATAATACTTGGTGCAAGGGGGCACATATCATAGAAGTCGCGCATGGGTGCGGACGACGACTGTCGTGAGATAATATATGGCGCCAGCGGCACATATCATAGAAGTGGCGCATGGGTGTGGGTGACGACTGTGGCGAGATAATACTTGGTGCCAGGGGCACATATTACAAAAGTGGGGCATGGGCGCGGATGACGACTATCGGGAGATAATACCTGGTACCAGGGGCACATATCGTACAAGTGGCGTATGGGCACGGGCGACGACTGTTGCAGAGACGGTGCGCCTCCGTTGGCGACGGGCACCATATAGTCATCGCATAGGCAACGACGGGCATCGTAAAAACGGCACGTGGCCGCAGGCAACGGACGTCTCGAAGATGACCCACGGGCCAGGGCAAGCATCGCTAAGATGGGGCACGACAGCGGGCGACAGGCGATGGTGGGCATCACGGAGACTGCACGGGACAGAGGGCAACGAGCATTATAAAGTCAGCGTGCAGGCGATAGTGGTCATCATGGGTGCGACCGCGGGCGATGGACATCGCAGAGTCAGTGCTTACACATCGCAGAGATGACATGTGACTACAGGCGATGGCGGGCGTTGTAAAGATGGGGTAGGATCGCAGGCGACTAGCGCCACAGTGTCGGTGCGTAGGTAAAAACGGGCTCTGAGACAGGGTGCAACTGTGGGAGATGGGAGGTACAGAGTCAGCGCTCAGCGATGACTGGCGTCGCGAAGATGGCGTGCGACCACGAGCGATGGGTGTTGCGGAGTCGGCGCGTGGGTGACAACAGGCCTCGCGGACACGGCACGAGACCTGGACGACGCGGACACCACGGGCCACCGCGGCGGGGGCGATGCGAAGTCAACGCGCTGGTCGTAGCAGGTGTCACAGATATTGGGCACTACCGCATGCGATATCGCAGAGACGGCGTGCGACCTCTGGCGATAGGCACCACAGAGTCAGTGAGCATGCGATGGCGGGCATTGCAGACGGTGCAAGGTCAAGGTGGAGAACAAGCATTGGGGGAAGGCAAGCCAACCCTGAGGGAAGGTCAAGGCCAACCCTTAGGGGAAGACCGAGGCCGACCCTCAAAGGGTGGCTGAGGCGGACCCCAAGGGAAGGCCAAGGTCAACCCCTTGGGGAACATGGCAAGGTGCGTTAACAGTGGTGTGCGTCGGTCGAGGCGCAATGAGGCATTGTCATAAGTTACGCGAAAATCAATTTCTTATAGTGACGAAGTACTGCAAAAAAAGTAAAAAATACACATGACTTGAGTGTGCACATTTTGACCGGTTGGAAGCGTTGAAAATTGACTGTTGACTGTGTCGACATGTCATGCAAAATGGAACCCCCAATGGGTCCTTGGGTGCGAGCAAAGTAGGTTGAGAGCACTATTCAATAGGCATGAACTTCTTTTAAGTTTTTTGTTTTCAGTCGTATTTCAGTTTTTCTTTGTAAATTCATCTAGACAAGCAAAAGAATATCAAAGTGCAATTAATAACAAAAAAATCTAGCAGTAGTCCTATTATGGACATGTAATTTTTTGTTACGATTGAGCATATGGACGAATGTAATGTGATTGCTTTTGTTACAGTTGAGTTTAAGAGACACAACATTGCTATAGTTTTAGGACTTTGGAGGCAGAAGTAGAGTTCAAATGGTAAAGTGTCATACTTGAATGTTTTATAACACTATATTATGAGCTTCTTACATTAGTAATGTTCTTTCTTTCACTTATCTAAATGCATGAGAGTGAAATTTTGAAACAAGTCTAATTTAAGATTATAACTTTAGGAAAGCTAGGTCCTGTAATGCAACTGTCGACTAATTGGTAAGTTGTGTCGGGGCTAACTCCTTTGTTTACCATTTTCTTTGGTTTAAGTTTTTATAATGAAATCCGAAGCTAAGAGAATGTAGCACAGTCGTCGCTTACTTTGACAGTCTCTACTCTTGCTATGTGGACTTTCCTATTTTGACTTTGTGAGACATTTTGAATTTACTTACCTTTGTAATAATGACTAGGATTCCTTTTTTATCTCCCTCTCTCTTAATCAATTTGATTTGAATTCCTTTTTACCATTTGGAATTCAGCCAATTATATAGATTTTATATTTCTCCCTCTTCTATGTCAACATGTCCATTAAAAAACTTTGTTTATATCTTTGTAATTCCTTTAATTCCGAAATTTTGCCAAAAATGAGATTTTTAACAAAAGATTCAGACTAAAATTCAAATTTTGGACCACACCATAATGAGCAGTGCCTGCTCCATCCCAGATCGAGATGAGGCAGCACTCGTGTGTTTTGGTAAAATGGACCTTAGCCCATGCATACATGCATAGTGTACCCACGCTTGTCGGGCTCAGAACACTTAATTTTTAATATGGCTGATTACACATATATCCCTGAGGTTTGGGGATAATTACAGGTAAGAACAATAGTTTGGACAAATTACACTTACGTCCATTGACCAAACGGAATCTTAAAAACCCTAATGGTTTTAAGAAAATGACTTTAATACCCTTGACTTAAAAGGTTAATTTCTTTCAAATGCCATTACTTCATTTCCCATTCTTTCTCTTTTTGTTCTTCATAGACTTAGGTAATTTCTGATTCAATTCCAAATCTACCCATAAGGAGCAAAAAAATCATCTCAAACTTGGCAGGTGAATCTCACGGTTCTATGTGAAATTGTGTAATTGCTTTGTTCGGCAGAGAAGAGAAGGGGACTACCGGCAGGGAAGGGGATTGCCGGTGAGGTGGGGGAGGGTACGGCCTGCCGCCCGTGAAATGGAGACGAGAGCAGCATAATCTGAAGGAGAAACAGAGGTGGAATGGCCAGAACCGATGCTTCAAAATGATGAAACAATCCCAGCTCCGGCAAGAAAGGCAACTGAAATCTCATGAATTTCCTTTGCCCGTTATCTCCTCCACTTTTGACTGTGCCACTGGGTTTCTCGCTCTAAGAATGGGGCATCTGTAGTACCAGTCAGTGCCATGGGCATGGGCGTGATCCCTGAATGAGGAATGCCTCTCGTTTAATTCGCTAGCGTCCTACTTCCCTTGACAGGTATGCTGCCGGCGACGTGGGGGGATAGAGCTGCCGGGGTAGGGTGAGGGAGGGGGCTGCTACAAGGGGCAAGGTAGGGGGAGAGGAGATGTAGGGTGAAGGGCGACGTCGCCTGCAATGGAGGCAACGCCGGCAGGACATTGAACCGATCAAATTTTCAAAACCCTAATTTTCAAATTAGGGTTCTGAAAAACTAATTTGAAAATTAGGGTTGTTATAAAAACCCTAATTCTAATTTGAACATTTAAAAATTATTCAGTATATGCTGCAAAGGGCAGTATTGTCATTTGAAAATAGGTAACGACGACATCATTAAAAAAATACACTTTTTGGATGGAACCCTAACGGATGGACACAAGTGTTACAAAATTAAAGTTTTTGGTCACGGAATGTTACATTTTGAAACTTTGTGTCCTTGACTGTAATTACCCCTAACCTCAGGGGCATAGGCATAATTAACCTTTTTTAATACATAAATTTAAATAAGTTCAGTAATGATTCTCCCAGCAATCTAAATTAAAAGAAACACAAGTTCTCTAGATAAACTTTTGAAACAACACCAGCATCACCTTTGCAACCTTCACAACAAACGAGTGAAACCCTGTGATTATGAGTTCGACCTTATTGCAAAGACAGACAAAAGCAGAAGGGATAAACTTCTTTTAAGTTTCTTTTGTTTTCAGTCGCATTTCAGTTTTTCCTTGTGAAGTCCTCTAAACAATCAAAAGAATATCAAAGTGCAACTAATAACAAAAAAATCTAGCGATAGCTCCTACTATGGACAAATTTTGTGTAATTTTTTGTTAAAATTGAGCTTATAGACTCATGTAATGTGATTGCTTTCATTACAATTGCGTTTAAGGAAAATTGCAGAAACCATTCTCGTGGTTTGGGTCAGTTGCAAAAAGACCCCTCCAGTTTCAAAAGTTTCAAGAAGACACCTGAGGTTAAAAATGTGTTGCATCCTTCAAGAAACCTGTCTCTTTTAACAGCATTTGGGGTAAACGCGCTTGGATGACAAGTAGCATTGCCAAATACCCATTGGAAACCGGTTTTGGCCCTTGGATAGATCTCTTTGACCATTATAAGGTATGAAACCTCTAAACCAGCCGTGAAGAGCTGGTAGAGAGGAAATCGGTGTGAATCAGCCCCCTTCAGCTTGAAGTTGAAGCTCAAATTGACACATTGAAGAGATTGAAGGTATGATATGCTATTTTTGTAACATCCCAAAAATTTTTGGAATGTTAACACTCACTCAATCACTTACATTAAAATAAAATATCCTCAATCTCAATAAATCATCCATCTACTGTCAGATCAACTAAACCATTGATCAAAGTATTTTCTCTCAACGTACAATTATATCTGGAAACTAATTTAAACCTGAACAAATAAACTATCAAAGTCACCCACGCAGGGGTTCTAACAATCAATACCAAGATTTATTTCCTTTTCTTTCGCTCGCTTGGCTCTAATCCTTATTTGGGCAACTTAATGCCGGCTATGACCTGCGGAAAGGAAGTCAAAGGAGAGTGAGCTTTCGAGAGCCCAGTAAGGTCGATCAAAGATTTAAAATAACAAAACGATTCGGACAATTTTACATTTAAGCCAAATAAAACCTTTTAAATGGAGAACAAAACGATTCAAACAATTTTTCTATATACAATCAAATGAATATTTTGAAAGGGTTTTCAAAGAATCCCACAAAGTTTCAATATAAACAAAGGGAAGAGTCTCAACTCATTTCCCTTAAATTAATAACCATTTTTAAAACACTTAAAGTGCAATAAACATAAATAGGAAATATTGAACATGAGCAGTACAGAAGCAAAGTCACCCCGGCAGTGCTCGATACGCTTTACATATGCATATGTACACTAACTAGTTCATCTAGGTACTAGTTAAACACATCCAACAGACCATCCTTATAACTCCCACAATACAGACCATCCTTATGGCTCCCAAGTTACTAACTCATGTCAACATTGCGAAGCAGCAAACTTCAATTGAAAATACTTTTCGATTATCGAATTCAATAAACAGAAGAGCATGAAAAGAGATAAGTACAACTCAAAATATTTTATGATGATCAAATCAATAAACATATGGGAATGAAACATGAATTCCAAATGCTCGCTATACGGTTCAAATTAGAGTTTCATGGGCAATTTGAAAACACTTCTATATCAATCATAAAAATGAACGAGACATGGTTCAGATAGAATTCCTTACCTTGATCCACGATATACAATGCTACGCAACCTCGATTATAATTCTTTGGATAAACCTTAATTGGCAAATCCATATGTTAGAACATAATCTATGCTACTATATTAATAACCTAATATCAGCTACCTACCACATGCTCACTTCTAACTCCAAAATTGCTCAACTCAAAGTGCGCCTCGCACGCGACCAACCTAACCGAGAACCCGGTACCCTTTTTAATGCAGCATTTTAATTTATTATAAATTACAATAAAATACTTTTATAGCTTAAAGAATTATAAAAAAATCAAAATATGAATTTTCTAAATTTTTTGAATATTTTTGAATTAAAATAATTTCTTTAAATACAATAAAAACCCAATAATAGCCATAATTACTTCTAGCTGGAAAATGTAACGCCCCGAATTTTAAATACGGAACATTAATGCCAAATGAGAGAAAATCAAAAAAAGCCTTATAATTATCAGAAGTCTCCCAAACGGTAAATCAGAGCATGCACTAATAATTCTCAAAATGCATCAATATCTGACATAAGGGCTCAAAGCTTTCACATAATTCAAAAGTTTCTCCAACATGGAGTTTCAAAACAAAATCTAAATGATATCAACTTATCTTAGTTGAATACACTTAAATGTCAATATTAACTCTATAATAAGGCAGCTAACTTGGTCACACAGCTAGCCCTTCAAGTCCAAAATCTCACCTACTAATCATCTGAAAGCAAAAATAATAAGGGAATGAGCCAAATGCCCAGTAAGGTCGCTCAAAGGACCAATCAATCGGAAACAAAAATATCTGAGAAACAGAATTTCAGAAGTACAATTTTTTTTTTCAACGGAACGGATAATCAAACCAGATTTTTTGAATGTCAAAACATTTCTGAATACAAAGTCAGACACGAAAGTTTCAAAGGAACGAACACAAAATCAAATTTCAAATGTCAAATCATATCCGAATGACAATATTTCAAAGGCACACCAGTTTCGACTAAACAGAGGTCAGACCAGATATCCAATATCAAAATATATCTGAGTACGGAGACAAATACTATCAGATCAAATATCGAATATCAAAATATATCTGAATACGAAAACAGACACTGTCGGACCAAATGTCAAATGTCCAAATATATCTGAGTACGGACACAGACATATCGGAGATGTCAGACCAAATATGAGAGTACGTATCGGAGATGTCAGACCAAATATCAAATGTCAAAACATATCTGAGTACAGAAACAGACACTAGAGAGCCATTCAGAAAGTGGTCACATACGTCATTCCTGACACATGAAGCCGGTTCAAAAAGTAAGATCTCGATCTCTAGCTCAACTCCCCCGAGCTAGCCCATGTTTCAATCCACGTGGGTAAGTCGAAAATAAGTCACATACACTGTGACATGGCTCATAAAGTTATCAAAACAAAGAACTCAATTTAACAAAATCAAATACCGAACATGTCAAACAATGTACGGAGTTTCTGAAATAATGATAATCTCTAAAACGAACGATATTCGCAAATTCTAAGATCAGACATACTCGACAAAAAGGGAATTTCACAAGTCATAGCATTTAGAACAAGTTAGTCATAGTAAATCTCAAAGCAAAGAGGAAAAGAATAATCACTTAACTCAACTCGAAGAAATTCGGATTTCAAAAAGAAACTAAAGATTTACAAGAGCGATTGGTCCATCGCTGATGTGAATTTCAAAAATAACCCTTACCTTAATCAAGCCTTCTCTTTCTCTCTTTCCACTGTAAAGGTAAAGGGAACAAACTTCCCAAGCCTTTTGAGAGCCACAAATCCTTAAACTCCTCCTTAGAGCTTCCAAACTTTCAAGCCTTATTCTCTATCTCTCTTTCTCCCTCTCTCTCGTGCAAAGGAGGAGAAAAGACACAGAGGACCCCAAAAAGGCTAGGAATGAAATAACACACTATTTATAGGAGACAAAATTTTAAAGTTTTCATTCAACCGAAAATCACCTTTAAGTCGACTCAATCCTTCAGTCGTTTCTTCTTTTAAATTAAAACACTTTTTAAGTCGACTGAAACCAACTTTAAGTCGACCGAAAACACATTTTAGTCGACTAAAACTACTGTTCAAGTACTGTTCAAAAACACTGTTCAAAAGTTACTGTTCATCGACTAAAAACTTTTAGTTGACCCAAAACACATTTTTAGTCAACTGAAAATACTTTTTCAGTCGACTAAAAGTATTGTTCAAAAATACTGTTCAAAGTTACTGTTCATCGACTAAAAACTTTTAGTCGATCGAAAACACTTTTAGTCGACTAAAACTCTTTTAGTCGACTAATAACATTTTAATTTGACTAAAAACTTCAGAAAGTCATTTTTATACAATTTAAATACTTTTTAGTCGACCGAGACACTTTTAGTCGACCGAAAACTCTTTTAGTCGACTAAAACCTTCAGAAACCTCCTTATCAAAATCTTGAACACTTTTCATTCAATCAAAAATTTCAGCAACAGTCCCACTTTATTTTCTTATTTTTTTATCAAAAGACCACAAACTTATTTATTCAAAAATACTAATTTCGCATAAGGAAAAGAAATTTTCGGGGTATTACAGAAAATAAGTCCCATAATTTTTATAAGAACTTTAAAAAATATATAAAGGTTATAGAAATTGAAATCAGAATTTAAAAGACACAAAAAGTACTTTTAGATTTTTTTTCGTTTTGCTAAAACCAATGCGATATTGAAATCACAGAAAATCAACTCCAAAAATTATCAAATTCAAACTGAGTCTTATTTATATCATAAAACATTGCTATAATTTTTCCTAAAATATTTTCAGGGTTTAAGGTCTCCAAATCAATTTTTCAAATCTGAAATTACAGAAAATACTAAAAATTCATATGATCTTAGAAAATTATAAGACTTTGCCAAGAATTATAATATGGTCTAACGTACTTTACTGCAAATTTTCATGTACTAACAAAAAGCGTGCATTAACATATGCACATGCAAAATTAACGTCAAACTCGATCCCCATTTCCCTTCTTATCTGTCACAGCCCACATAAAATCTCACAACCTACTCACATCACAGCTACTGCCTCGTGGCAGTAGCTTCTTCCTCTCTCATGCATACAATATATCACACACACACACACACACACACACACACACACACACACACACAGGCCCATTTGCAAACATGCATTCAGCACCGACATAGACACTACCTGCCTTGCTTTCCTTCTTCCGGTTCATATCACATAACAACTCACTCTCTCACACTACACACTACGCAGGTACACACACTCATGCACCTCCCTTCACACACGCAACTCTACCCCCCATTTCACTCTACACACACATGCACACGTGAACACTCAGCTTTCATTACAACTCACGACATGAATCTTTAGCCTTTCACCACTCACAAACCTTTACACACACACACACACACTATTTACTACACTTTCTTCCCAGCAAGTTTCCCACTCTTTCCCCTTTCACATAGAACCCACTTTACACCCAAACACACAGACAATATCACAGCAATAACCCACTATCATCCCTCTCTTTTTTCCTTGCAACTCACATACTCACTCATTCACACAGGCAAAACCCCATTTTTCTCTCATTTCTCCTTTCGTCTTCTCCAACATTCTCAAACACTCCATGAATATCTATATGAACACACAGCATCTATACTACACACCTGCACACAATTTATATACATATATTCATCACCCACTAAACACAACACCCACACTCACGTTTGCACACAATACCCATTTTTTGGTAACCCTTCTACATTCATACAGGCAGTGGGTCTTTGCTCCCATAACTTGTACATATTCCACCTCTTTCACCAATCCCACAACTTTCCCTACACTCACATTCTTACCACACACAAGCACACCCATTACGGCAGCCTCAAATACGCAGAAGGCATCACAGCTACTGCCGTGAGGCAATAACTGCTTTCTTGCCTAGCACCCCCACCTGCACAAGCCACAGCAGCCCTTCTTTTCTTATTTGTTTACACCCTTACGCACACATAAACACACATCGTCCGCACTTCTTCATGACGGTCATGGTTGCCTACCTTCACGGCAACAACCCGATCTTCCCTTATCCCTTCACGTACGACCTGTAAATATACGCTAAGCACACATCCACACGCGTATACCCTTCACGGCATACACCATTTCACACTCTCATTGCATCCACCCTATACACAATACCCATATACACGTCTACACCATACACACATATATACAAACGCACACATACAGTATTTCACAAACATATATATCCAATCCAGTTCGCTCTCTCGCTGGATCTCTCCTCTATTGACGTTAACCCATGGCTGTCCCTTAAATCGTTAAATAATATACAGAACAAGAGTTAGGAGACTCACCGGAAAAACAAAAATCCCGATCGCGGATAAACTCCTTGATCTCTTCCTTGTCTCTCTCTCAGAATCTCACTATCTAACACTTGAAATGGGTCTGGCGGCTTAGAGTGGCTGCCCAGACCATGCTTTGTATATATATACACATATGTTAAAAGAAGACCTAATTGGAAAAGAAAAGAAAACCCTACACGTCCATTTGTCGCTAAAAACTTTTAACCCAAACTTATGATTGCGAAAATGGTCTAATAATAAAATACTTACGATAACTATATGTAAATAATTATTAATGGCTATTACACTAATTCGCTCCACTATGTGTCGCTAGAAGTGGCCACGTAAAAATATCAACGCTAACTATAAGGAATTTCGTCGCCAAAAGTTCATAAAATATTGTTTCGCTAATTGCCACTAAAACCTCAATCAATGTCATTTTGTATTTGCTATCTTTAATTTATAACTTACGGATTTCAAAATTTTGTCATTAAAGATAGCCGTTAAAATTTTGATCACACTAATCGTCACTAAAGGTCTAAATAGGTTTTCATATAGCTACTATCGTTAAATCACAACTTCATTACAGTTTCTAAACATTATTGCTAAAGACAACAAAATTTAATGCTCACCAATTCATCGCTAAAGACCCAAAAAAATTAACTAGGATTTCTGGCGTAAAACTAGCCTCAAGTTTTTGGGGTGTTACAATTTTATCTTTCAAACTGAATATTTTCTTTCATTCTTCTTCTATTATTTTTTTGCACACCAAGTGTTTGATGAAATGTCAGATTGGCTAGGTAAATGTCTTCTTCAAGTACAAGTGGACAAGCCGTGAGAGCTGTGAATAGAAACGTTATCCTATTGTCAAGATCAAAAAGTTACATGAAATCGCTCTTCGATCAATGTAATGTCTTCTTTGATCGATGTAATGTCTTCTTTGATTCAATTTATTAGCCATATGTTCTATTTTGTGCCTGATTTGTCCTCTTCTTTATAGATTTCTTAATTTTTCGGTGATTTGTTGTCGGGTTTTTGTTGAAGGAGACGGGTTCTTTTGAGAGAGTTTGTAAAGTTTGGATTGAATGTTAGGGTTTCAGAAACCATACAAGGTTGTTATATACAGGGGTAGTTTAGGCAATTCGTTGATTCCGTAACGTTTCTTGACGGATGCAACACATTTTTAACATCAGGTGTCTTCTTGAAACTTTTGAAACTGCAGGGGTCTTTTTGCAACTGACCCAAATCACGAGGGTGGTTTCTGTAATTTTCCTTTGCTTTTAAGAGACACAACATTGCAAAAGTTTTAGGACTTTAGAGGCAGAAGTGGAGTTCAATTGACAAATGTCATGCTCAAATGTTTTATAACACTATATAACAAGCTTGTTACATTAGTAACATTCTTTCTTTCACTGATCTAAATGCATTAGATTGAAATTTTGAAACAAGTCTAATTTAATTTAAGATTATAACTTTAGGAAAGCCAAGTGCGATTGCTGAATAATTGGTACGTTGTGTCGGGGCTAACTCCTTTGTGTACCATTTTCTTTGGTTTAAGTTTCTATAATTTTCCAAATATGAGAATGATGAATTTATTTAACTTTAAGAGAATGAACTTCAACCGAAATTCCCTTTATATAAGGTTTTATTATAATAAAAGGAACGAAGGAAGACAACACATGAGGACAATACAGAGCTACTAGGTATAGTTTTTTTTTCTCTAGAGTACTGTAGGGATAAATATTAGAAAAAGGAACACACTAAAATGAAGGAGAACAAAAGGAAAACAATTGGAGTCGGAGAAATTTTAGGGATTTATTTGTGAAAAGAATGGAAATGTGTAATGGTAAAGCACAAATGAAAAAGGTAAGAGAGATAACTTTAAGGAATTTTTTTTTTTGGGGGGGGGGGAGGAATGGAGAGATAATGGACAAAATTCAAAACTTTTCAACATAGATAACAACACCTAGTACTCTTTTTCATCCGCGTTCTCATTCTACCCTAATATCCAACCGTCTATATTTTTATTCCATTTCTGTTGCTCCTTCCCTCTTGTTCTTCATTTAAATGATGAACTAAATTCTTTTTGATGTGCTTTATATTATGTCGATTAAGTATACATAATTTTTTGTTAATTGGCTAAGCACTCGCTTATATTGAGACGGAAGGAATAATAATGACTAATTTGTCTCATCATTAAATCCATTTAAATCACATAATTTTTCATCATTAAGCAAAGTTTGTCTCGTCGGTATAATGCAAAGTGACCCATGCAACTGATGCAAGATGCAAGCCACTGGTCCTTAATTAAGCATTCGTTAGTCATTTTTGAAAAGGACATGCGACAAATTGGCCTTTTTTGTCCGTACATACAGCAATTTATGCCGGTGGGACAGAGGGCATATAAATCAACAGTTTTCTATTAGAAAATAACTAGTGATTTGTTTCGTCATTGAATCAAGTTGAATCACATAATTTTTTTTGTTAATCATTTAACAAAGTCTGTCTCGTCACTTTGATTTAGAGTGACCCCTGCAACTGAAGCAAGTTGGAGGTAACTAATCTTTTTGTTATTGAGTATGCAATCCATACATGTGACAAATTAGACTTTCTTGTCAGTATATATAGAATTTTATGCCAGTGGGACAAAGGGCATATAAAAAAAATTCTATTAAAAATGACTAGTGATTTGTCTCATCACTGAATCCATTTAAATCAATATATATATATATATATATATATATATATATATATATATATATATATATATATATATCATTTAGCAAAGTTTGTCTCGTCACTATAATGCAAAGTGACCTAAGCAACTGATGCAAGTTGCAAGCCAACTGGTCTTTTAATATATAGTAGTACTAGTTTTGATCACGTGCATTGCACACGAAACACTGTATTATAATTACTAAAATATGAACAATATATCGATAGTCTCTCTCCGCCTTATGTTTGTTGCTACAAAATTACACTTGTCTTTAAAATAACTTTTTAGCAATAAAAAAAGTAAAAAAAATACATGAGAGGGTGCAAATAGTTTTTCTCAATCACTTGATTAGAGTCTTATAATATTGCTCTTAAACCAATATACAAAGAAGCACCACTAAATGTTCACTCTTTAAAGGAAGATGAGGCTTTTTCTTTTTGAAATTTAAGTTACATGAAAAGCCTAGTATTTCTTTGGATACTGATTATTTGTTGGATATTATATGGAAAAAAAAGAGAGAGACATAAGTCGAAGCAATTGAATTTAAGTCATTGAAAATGGGTGGTTGCGAGTCTAGAAGATTATTCATAGAAATTAGTAGCTTATTGAAGTGATTCAATAAGCTATAGAAAGGATTCAAAGGTTGAAAGTAATAAACTAAAGTGATATTTAAAGAAAAATCAGTTTAATGATATACCAAATAAATTAATCTAAGTCCATTCTGCATGAGAGAAAATTGTGCAAGTAAGCTATAGAAAATGCATCGTAATTAAGAGGTACACTACCATATGATAGATTGCGCCATCATGTCAAAAAGTGTTACAAAACATCGTATTAGAATGAAGTTATAAGAACACCACATATATTAAGAAAATTTTCAGTCCCAACCCACATCCTTTGGTTTGATGGTAGCAAATACATGCAGTTAAATCAACACCATGTCTAAGTAAATCCACATAAATAACTTTAGCAACAGAAGGTTGTGGTGGTGGGTGCACATAAACAACTTTTAGCAACCAAAATGTGCGGGCTCGACACAGCCTCAATAAGTTGAACAGTAGTTCACAATTGTCAAAATAACTAAAAATTTAAAGGAAAACAGAATGTAGGACCATTCTTAAATTTAGAATAAAAATGTCATGAATAATGTTATTTCTATTCCAAATAAATTGAAAATCATGAACAAAAGATTGAACAATATTTTATTTAAATAACTTGTCTAATCTGCTTCACGCGCTCTGTTCTCACCCAAACCCTGAAGATGAGACAAAAACATTAGCAAGTTTGATTGGTATATAATAATTAGAAAACAGGGATTCTTGAAAAGAGAAAAACTTGAATATAAACACATTATTATTGCTATAGGTTTGATGTTCTTGTATGAAGAATTTTAAAGATGTTGACAAAACTATGACTATTTGGCCAAATGATCATACTTTAATTCTCAAAGTTTAAACCACCAAACATCACTCCAGAACTAAAGTCGTAATTAAAGTTGTCGAACTTGAAATTAGAAATGAAAAAAAAGAAAAGAAAAAAGACACATTATTATTGCATAAATACTCGCAATGGGAGAAAATATGAAATATAGTGCATTAAAATGAATGAAAGGGGGAGGGAGGAAAGAGCATCATGTAGGAGTTCTACTATCAACAAAGGACTGAAAGGAAGATAAGACACGAAAGCAATAGTGAGCTGTTAGGTTTACGTTTTGTTTTTCCTCTGAAGTATTGTAGTGATAAATATTAGAAATAGGAACATGCTAAAATCAAGGAGAAGATAACGGAAATAGATGGAGTTAGAGAAATTTTAGGGATTTATTTTTGAAAAGGATGGAAATGTATAATGATAAAATTCCAAATGAAGAAAGGTAAGAGAGATAACTTTGGGGATAAATCCCAAGAAATTTGGGTAGACCTGGCAAACGGGTCGACCCGCCGAGTACGGGTAAAATCCGACCAGGTTCGGATTAAAATTTACCCGATTTTTTTCGGGTAACCATTTCTATACCCATACCCTACCCGGATGATCAGGGTAAATCTGCGGGTAAACGGGCCATCTTTTATTTTTTTAATGCAATCTTTTCTTGTTTATTTTTTAGACTTGGACATATTTTCTTGTCTTCCTTTTGACTAGCAGATTACAATTAGTTGTTACAAGTATTTTTATTTGAACAAAAATTATTAAATCTTAGACTTAAACCATGAAAACAAACAAATAACAAACAAAAAATATATTACTTACTACTCCAAATAGTACTCTAGCATCAAACAATTACTCTTAAAAAGTCTTAACCAACGTTCAACCTCATAAAATTTAAAAATACAATTATACAATTTAACGACAAATTCCTCAATATCCTTCAACTTTTCTTCAAAGTCTTCAAATCAAAACTGAGTCTTCAACTTCACAATCGTTAACTTCAATTTGTGTCTGCAAGTCAAATACTAAACCGAGTTATCAATATCCACGGCAGATTCAATCAATAATCCAAGGGTGGCTAATTCAATCAACCTTACCATTCCTAGTATTCAATGTTCGAACGTGTAACAAATTTCGTAAAACGCAGTGACCGTTGATGAGACTTGAGAGATCGTTGTCAATCTGCGACCATGAGCGAGAGATCGTTGTCATCTGCGATTGTGAGCGAGTGATCGTTGTCGATCTGCGACCGTGAGCGAGAGATCGCTTTCAATCTGTAATCGTCGGCAAGAGATCGCTTCGATCCGTAACCGTCGGTGAGAGATCGTCTCCGATCTGTGACCGTTGGGGAGACTGTGAAGCCGTGAGCCCGTGCGGGATAGAAGGAGAGTCGGAGATCGGTGGCGGCAGACGGAGAAGCTATAGGCTGGTCCTCAGTGCTATCGGTGGCGGCAGAGGAGGGGGCGGCGATGAGAAAGTCTGAGAAGTGAGAGAAGAATGATGGAGTAGAATTTTGAAGTGAAACCTAACTAGAGCAAATTAGTTACTATATATAGCTCTAAAAATGGGTAAATCCGGGTTACCCGTTACCTGAACCCGACCGAACCGGAAAAAAAGGTCCGGGTACGGGTCAAATGTCAACGGGTAGCATATTTGGCTACCTGTACCTGCAATTTCGTAACGGGCCTGGGTAGACCCGCGGGTACGGGCAAAAAATTGCCAGGTCTAAATTTGGGGATAGGGAAAGGAGAAATGATGGACAAAATTCAAAAATTGTAAACATTTAACAACAATTAAAACTCTCTTTTGTCCACACACTATCGATATTTTTACCATACGGTTCCTTCTCTCTTGGTCACTATTTAAATAATCATGTACTTTTTATGATGTGTATCGATTTTGTTTACATAAATTTTTGTTAATTGTCAAAGTGCTTGCATACAGTGGGAAGCAAGGAATATGAACCAACAATTTTCTACCGAAAATGACTAATGATTTGTCTCGTCATTGAGTCCATTTAAATCACTTAGGGGCTGTACGTTTATGTTTTTCATTTTTCATTTTTGTAATGATGATGAAAAAGATGCCTTTTTCGTGTATGTTTACGTTTTTTCGGTTCCGTTTTGGATAAAATTTCTAAATAGTGTCAAAAAAGCTGAAAACACCCAAAGGGTGTTTTCACCTTTTTCCCGAACTGTATTCTCCTAGTCAGAATACCATCTCTTCTCTCTCATATTTACCACTCTGTTTCAACAAACACTCACCAAACTAGACCACCAATTTCATTGGTCTTCCTAGAAATGGGAATAGTGAGGTCCATTAATGAATTGGTTCAGAAAAAAGTTAGTGAAAACGAAAATGAAAATGATAAACGTACAGAAAAAATTGAAAAAGTAGATACGGAAAAAAGTAAAAGTACACAATACGATTTTAGAACTGAATACTAAATTCTGGAAATCAAAAACAGAATATAGAATACAGAAAAAAATCTCATAAGCGTAGAGGCCCTTAGTATTTTTTGGTCATTTAGAAAAAAAATTGTCTCGTCACTATGATGCAGAGTGACCCATGCAAATAACGCAAGTTGCAAATCACTTGTCCTTTTTTTATTTAGCATTTGACCAATACATGTCACAAATTGGCCTCTTTTTGTCTGTATATATAGCAATTTATGCTGGTGAGACGGAGATCATATAAGTCAATAATTCTCTACTAAAAATGATTAATGATATGTCTCGTCATAAGATCCATCTAAATCACAGTGCTTTTTTTTTTTTCATTATTTGACAAAATTTCTCCCGTCACTGGGATGCGGAGTTACCCATGCAACTGATGCAACTTGCAAGTCATTGATCTTTTTCAATTTGGTATTCCACCCCTACATGCGACAAATGCATGTGCCAAATTTGCCTTTCTTGTCAGCATATATAGCAATTTATGCCCGTGGGACAGAGCGCATAAAAATAAGTAATTTTCTATTACAACATAATTAGTAATTTGTCTCGTTATTGAATCCATTTAAACTACGTAGTACTCCCTTCATACCTTTTAAATCAATCAGTTTGACTTTACACACATATCAAGAATTTAGTTATATTTTGTTGTGTTTATCATTTTATCCTTTAGAGAGAAAAGGGGAAGTGAGCAGGCTAGGATAGAAAATTTGGCTTGTGGAGCGTTAAATAAAAATTTGTTTTTAATTCATATGCTCTCTGCCACATGGGCATAAGTTGCTATATATACTGACAAGGCTAGCCAATTTGTCAAGTGCATTTGTCAAATCTATGGGTCGTGCACTAAATAAGAAAAGACCAGAGGCTTGCAACTATTCCATTAGTTGCATAATTCACTCTGCATTATAATGACAAGATCAATTTCACTAAATGATAAAAAAAATACTTCTTCCGTCCCTCATAGATGAATCATATTTCCTTTTTAGGCAGTCCTACAAAATTGATTTCTTTCAAATTAAGAAAGATTCTCAGGTATTTTCACATTATTACCCATTTTATAGTTTTTATTCTATTTTTTTCTCCATATTTAACTATCTACTAAAAATTACTATTGATTTGTCTCGTCTTTTAATCCAATTAAATCACTTAGTATTTTTTTTTCATTTAGAAATTATTGTCTCGACACTGTGATGCAAAGTGTCCCATGCAAATGACGCAAGTTGCAAGTCACTGGTCCTTTTTTTAATTAGAATTGGACCAATACATGTCAAAAATTGGCCTTTTTTTGTCTGTATATATTGCCATTTATGCTGGTGGGACGAAGGGCATATAAGTTAATAATTCTCTATTAAAAATGATTAAAGACTTTTCTCGTCATAAGATCCATTTAAATCACAGTTCTTTTTTTTTTTTAATCATTTAGCAAAGTTTCTCTCGTCACTATGATGTTGAGTTACCCATGCAACTGATGTAACTTGCAAGTCATTGATCTTTTTAAATTTGGTATTCCACACATACATGCGACAAATGCATGTGACAAATTGGCCTTTCTTATCGGCATATATAGCAATTTATTCTCGTGGGACAGAGTGCATATAAATAAGTAATTTTCTATTACAAAATGACTAGTAATTTGTCTCGTTATTGAATCCATTTAAACTACATAGTACTCCCTTCGTCCCTTTTAAATCGATCAATTTGACTTTGCATATATATATATATATATTAAGAATTTAGTTATATTTTGTTGTGTTTCTCATTTTACCTTTAGAGAGAAAGGGGGAAGAGAGTAGGCTAGGATATAGAAATTTGGCTTGTGGAGTGTTAAGTAGAAATTTTTTTTTGATTCATATGCTCTCTGTCACATGGGCATAAGTTGCTATATATACTGACAAGGCTAGCCAATTTGTCACGGGCATTTGTCACATCTATGGGTCGAGCACTAAATAAGAAAATACTAGAGTCATGCAACTATTACATTAGTTGCATAATTTATTATGCATTATAGTGATGAGACCAATTTCACTAAATGATAAAAAAAAATACTCATTTTGTCCCTCATAAGTGCATCATATTTTCATTTTAGGTTGTCCCATAAACATTGATTACTTCTAAATTAAGAAAGATTCTCTAGATATTTTTACATATTTATCTTTTTTATTATATTTCTCTCTCCATATTTAACTCTCTACTAAAAATGACTAATGATTTGTCTTTTCTTTGAATCCATTTAAATCACTTACTATCTTTTGATCATTTCGAAGAAATTGTCTCGTCCCTGTGATGTAGGGTGACCCATGCAAATAACGCAAGTTGCAAGTCGCTGGTCCTTCTTTATTTAGTATGAGACCAAAACACGACACAAATTGGCCTTTTTTTTGTCTGTATATATAGCAATTTATGCGGGTGGGATGGAGGGCATATAAGTCAATAATTCTCTATTAAAAATGATTAATGATTTGTCTCATTATAAGATCCATTTAAATCACATAGTTCTTTTTTTTTAATCATTTAGCAAAGTTTCTCTCGTCACTATGATGATGCAACTGAAGTAACTTGCAAGTCATTGATCTTTTTAAATTTGGTCTTCCACCCATACGTGCGACAAATGCATGTGACAAATTGGCCTTTCTTGTCGGCGTATATAGCAATTTATGCTCGTGGGACAGAGTGCACATAAATAAGTAATTTTCTATTACAAATGACTGGTAATTTGTCTCATTATTGAATCCATTTAAACTACGCACCACTCCCTTCGTCCCTTTTAAATTGATCGGTTTAACTTTGCACACATATTAAGAATTTTGTTATATTTTGTTGTGTTTATCATTTAACCGTTTCTCGAAAGGGGGAAGAGAATAGGCTAGGATAAATTCGGCCTGTGGAGTGTTAAATAGAAATTTGTTTTTGATTCATATATGCTCTCTGTCACATGGGCATAAGTTGCTATAATCTGACAAGGCTAGCCAATTTGTCACGTGCATTTGTCATATCTATAGGTGGTGCACTAAATAAGAAAAGACCAGAGGCTTGTAACTATTCCATTAGTTGCATAATTCACTCTGCATTATAGTGACAAGACAAATTTTATTAAATCTAAAAAAATATCCCTTCCGTCTCTCATAAATGGATCATATTTTCTTTTTAAGTTGTCTCACAAAAAGTGATCACTTCCAAATTAAGAAAGATTCTCTAGGTATTTTTACATATTTACCCTTTTTATATTTTTTTATTTTATTTCTCTTTCCATATTTAAATATCTACTAAAAATGACTAATGATTTATCTCGTCTTTTAATGTAATTAAATCACTTAGTTTTTTTATTATTTAAAAAAAATTGTCTCGTCACTGTGATGCAGAGTGACCCATGCAAATGAGGCAAGTTGCAAGTCACTAGTCTTTTTTTTTATTTAATTAGTATTGGACCAATACATGTCACAAATTGGCCTTTTTGTCATTATATATAGCAATTTATGCCGGTGGGACGGAGGGCATATAAGTCAATAATTTTCAATTAAAAATGATTAATGATTTTTCTCGTCATAAGATCCATTTAAATCACATAATTCTTTTTTTAATCATTTGGCAAAGTTTCTGTCGTCACTTTGATGCAGCGTTACCCATGCAACTGATACAACTTGCAAGTCATTGATCTTTTTTAATTTGGTATTCCACCCATACATGCGACAAATGCATGTGACAAATTTGCCTTTCTTGTCAGCATATATATCAATTTATGCCTGTGGGACAGAGCACATATAAATAAGTAATTTTTAATTACAAAATGACTAGTAATTTGTCTCATTATTGAATCCATTTAAATTACATAGTACTCCCTCCATCCCTTTTAAATCGATCAGTTTGACTCTGCACACATATTAAGAATTTTTAGTTATATTTTGTTGTGTTTCTTATTTTATCCTTTAGAGAGAAAGGGAGAAGTGAGTAGGCCAAAACAGAGAAATTTGGCTTGTGGAGTATTAAATGTAGAGAGAGAAATAGAATAAATAGTATAAAGTGGTAGGCAGGCGAGAAAAAATGAGTTGGTAGATAGTTAAATAAATATGAAGAGAGGAATAGAATAAAAAAATATAAAAAAGTAAATATGTAAAAATATTTAGAGAATCTTTCTTAATTTACAAGTGATCAATTTTTGTGGGAAGGTCTAAAAAGAAAATATGATGAATTTATGAAAGACGGAAGAAGATTTTTTTTAACATTTAGTTAAATTGGCCTTGTCACTATAATGGAGAGTGAATTATGCAACTAATGGAATAGTTGCAAGTCTTTTATTATTTAATGCTCGATCCATAGATGTGACAAATGTATGTGACAAATTGGCCGGACTTGTCAGTATATATAACAATTTATGCCCATGCGACAGAGAGCATATGAATCAAAAAACTTTTATTACAAAATGGCTATTGATTTGTCTGGTTTTTGAAATCATTGAAATTACATATTATTTAGCAAAGTTTGTCCCGTCCCAATCAGCATGTGAACTGTTTTTTTTTTTAGTTGCATGTGAACTGTTGCAACAGTTCGCTATAATTAGTGATCATGAGCATGCCATTCATTTAGATGGTTCGATGAATTTCCATTTGTCTAAGTTACGAGAATCTTCCCGTAGCCATGGAATGGCAACCAGCTCCGATTCTCCCTTTGCTTATCACGTATTCTCGAGTTGAGTTTCAGAGGCGAAACCCATAGATTTTCGCCGATCATCTCTACACCGTTCTGATACGAGCCGAATTTCAAACGTTTAGAGACAACGATTCAATAGAGAGGAAAAAGTACCTCGACTTGAAACTTTTGAAAGCGATCACTTGATAAGTGAAGAAAATATACAAATAGTATTTTTCAATCACTTGATAAGATATAATAACATTACTCTTGAAATAAAGTACAAAGAAGCACTACTAATTGTTAACTCTTTAAAGATTAGTCATTGAAATTAGGAGCTTATTGAAGTGAATAAAATTCTGAAGTCAAGGGTAATATGAGAGATCATATTAAGCAATGATAAGGAAAGCTTTTTGGAGATAGGATCTCGAATTATTGCTACATATGGACAAAGTATGAGAAGTGAAATACTCCAACCATATTTGACATGAGAGATACAATTTTGGGACAAAAGTCGAAGTTAAAATAAGGGTCGAATGATAACTAAACGAAGACTTGTCAATGGTAAGAAAACTTTTGCGCAAGGATAAAAAATTTTAGTTAATGTATTACTAAATGCGGATCAACTGTTGGGAGGAAAATTACCATACATGATATGATACAGAAAATCAAGGGATTCAAAAGTTCAAAGTTATAAACTAAAGTGATATGTAAAGAAAAATCAGTTTAGTGAAATCACAAAGAAATTAATCCAAGTCCGTGTGCTGCAAAAGAAAAAGTTGTTCAAGTAAGTTACAGAAAATGCATCGTAATTAAGAGGCACGCTTTACCATATGATAGATTGCGCCCTCATGTCAAAAAGTGTTAGAAAACTTCATGTCAGATTCAAGTTATCAAAACATTGTACGTACATACATACATACATACATACATACATACATACATATATGTATATATGTATATTAAGAATTAAAAAGTAAAATTTCAATCCCAGCCCACTACAGCTGCCCAACAAAAAAAATAAGGAAAAGAAAAGCAGAGAGCATTGTAGCATGATAAATAATACATGCAATTAAATCAACGCCATGTTTGAGTAAACGGAGGACATGTAACGCAGAGTGGCCCATGTTTACGTAGTATATTCTATTGTTTAGCAAAATTTGTTTCCTTACTATAATGCAGAGTGGCCCACGCAACCCATGCAAGTTGCAAGTGAGCTGGTCTTTAGACGACCCATAGAGTAGACGAGAACAAACTTTGTTTTTTACTCCATACTTCATGTCGTAAGAATCTTTCTCCAACCCCATGAATAGTGACAATTAATAGTAGCTAGATATTTTTAGTGACTTTTTTCTTACACTTTCAATGACAATTATTAATAGCACTTTTTTAACGTCATTAAATAAAAATTATTAAAAATATGTAGAGATGATTGATTGTCGCTATATAAGGGGTAGGAGGAAGATTCCTCCGATCTGGATAGCAGCCAAATTTTGTCCGTCAGACAAATACAGGTGACAAATTGGCCGGCAAACAGGTTGACTAAACAGCTACCGTAAATCTGCAATTTTTTTTTGCCTTCCAACTCAGAGAGAGAGACAGAGAGAGAGAGAGAGGGGTTTCAGCTTGCTTGTCTTAAGAAGGCGAGAGGTTCATAAGAAGGTAAGCTTGTGACAACATAACTTCTCTTTCTCGGAGCTTTATCTTTATCCTTAGGCCCAGATTTGTGTATTTTGCATCTTACCAAATATACATACGCTCGTGTTGTCCACAGTTTAGGCAATCTGACATGCTGGGGCGTCACTTAAGAAATCAAACCAGCTGTGAGTGTCTTCGCAGCTACAATTGGTGATCATGAGCATGCCATTCATTTAGCAACGGTATGATGAATTTCCATTTGTCTAAAGTTATGATAATCTTCCCGTAGTCATGGAGACCATATGTGGACATCACAGATATATACTGCGTTGGCTCGCTCCATTTGATCTGTCCATCTTCGATTCCTAAGATCGATCCGTGCGATGGCAACCGCCTCCGGTTCTCCCTTTGCTTATCACGTGTTCTTGAACTTCAGAGGCAAAGACACCCGCAAAACTTTCACCGATCACCTCTACACCTATCTTCTAAACGCGGGATTTCAAACATTTAGAGACGACGATTCCATAGAGAGGGGAACATACCTCGATGTGGAACTCCCGAAAGCAATCACACAGTCGAGAATGTGGATAGTTGTCTTGTCAGAAAACTACGCGTCTTCCACTTGGTGCCTCAACGAACTTGTAAAGATCCTCGAGTGTAACAAGGCTCGTGGAGATGCTGTTTTAAAGGAGCGTGGAGATTCTGTTTTGCCTGTCTTTTATGGTGTTGAGCCGTCTGTCGTTAGAAAGCTAGAGGGTAAGTTTAAAACTGAATTTGACACCTACGAAAATGAGGTGAAGGCAGAAGGCGACCATAAAAGAAGAAGGGAGTTGGCGGAAAGGGTTGAAGGATGGAAGGCAGCACTTCGTGAAGTTGCAGATTTGACAGGCCTGGTCTATCAAGCTGATGAGTAAGTTCTATCAATTGTCATTCCTGTACTTGAACTGGCTACCAATATTCTGCTTACTCTCTGTTGGACGTTGATACATACCATTTTTGCGTTCTCCCTGTAAGAAACCCTTACTATTCCGTACCAGCCCATATACCAGCCAATTTTGGCATTACCGGCTGGTACTCTCCATGCCGGACAGAACTAATGCACAGGCTGAGATTTCACTTTGCAGTGGGTTAATCAGAATATTAGAAACATTGGCCATCATTGTCGGCAAACCTATTACTGTCAAGTGTCAGCCGCTGCCACCATCAGTGCCCGCTACCTTTCCCTCCTCACCATCATCTCCTCAAATCTGCAACCACTAATCGTCCACAGCCTGATTTTCACAACCCTATAGAAAAGTGGGATCTATATGTGTTCTTAATGCATGTTTATTTCCCTCAATGCAAAATGCAAATACATGACATAACATGCAATGTTGATGCGTGGTATGTATGACGTGCATATGTGCTAAGGAGTATGGGAAACAGATTGGTGTTTGATTTGAGATGCGCAGGTAACCGAATAGAGCAAATAAAGAAAGAAACTTTGCAAAAATTTATACATAAGTGTACCCTCCGGTTCAACGAAAACCAGGTTTCGAAATCGAGAGTACAGGCCAATACAAGTTTTGGCAGTGCCGGTCGGTTCACCAGAGCCTTGTTTTTGAAAAACAGTGTACCAGCCTGTTTTACTCCATGCAGGTCTGTTCACTTTCCAACACTGGTTTGTATAAATTCTTAGGTTTGTATGGGGATCAAATTTCTCAATAAAATTCAAACTTCTTGCCAGGATTGACACAAACTCCCAATAGCCCAACCCGGAGAAGATCAACAAAATTTTGATGCTCAATTAAGCTACAATAACTCTGATACCCTTCGGTGTATAGAGATGACCGGAGCCCAATGCCATAAAGAAGGCCGCCTGTTTTTTCCATTTTTCTTTTTCTCTTTTCTGTGTTATTTCTGTGATCACGACTTTGATACCAATTCGGGACAGGGGGTGTTGATGTTACTATTCATTCGCTACTATTTGCTATAAGGAGTAGGAAATGGCAGAAATTGTCAAAAAGTATGGCCATTAATTCGCGTGGTTGATGAACTGGAGGGTTCTTTATCTCTCTGGTGGTTGTAAATCCAACCCATGCAATGCATAGGACTTAGCAAAATTCGATGACTCATTCACCTAGATGGCATTAGATATTGGTTGAAAAATGATATTGGAAACTTTGAATGCATATTCGTGCAAAAATATCTTCAGCAAATTTGAGTACCTGTGGTTTTGCTATCGTGAAATCACAATATAAACCCTGACTTCTTCATTTATTGATTTTTTGTGCACGCAAACTCGCTGAACATTTGACTCTTGATGCTATATCACCACCTCTCTCGTCATTTTTTTTAGGCCCGAGTCGAAGTTTATCCAAAAAATTGTTAAGGTGGTTGGGGAAAAAGTGAAGCGCATTCCGTTCAATGTTTGCCGTCACCCAATTGGCTTAGATTGGCGTGCACAAGACATAAATTCTTGGTTACAAGATGAATCAAATGATGTTCCGATTGTAGTAATATGGGGGATGGGTGGCATAGGAAAGACGACCATTGCCAAATACCTATACAACTTAAACTTCGAAAAATTCGATGGTAGCAGCTTCCTTGCAAATGTTAGCGAAGCATCAAAACGCGAAGGTTTAGTTCGTTTACAAAGGCAACTTCTTTCAGATATCTTGAAGGGGAAAAAAGAGAAGATTTTTAACGTTGATCAAGGGATCAATAGGATTAAAGAAGCTCTATGCTATAGAAAAGTTCTCGTTGTTCTGGATGATGTTGATCAGGGGGACCAATTAGATGCAGTGCTTGGAATGCGAGATTACTTATATCCAGGAAGTAAAGTCATCATAACGACTAGGTGGAAGCAATTACTAAAGGCTTCTGAAGTTCATAAGGTGCATCAGGTTATTGGAATGAATGAAATTGAGTCATTAGAGCTCTTTAGTTGGTATGCCTTTGGACAAGACCATCCCACCGAAGGCTACATGGATTACTCAGAACGAGTGGTGTTTTACTGCGAGAGACTACCTTTAGCTCTTCAAGTTTTGGGTTCTTCTCTATCAGGGAAAAGTATCGATCTATGGAAAAGTGCTTTAGAGAAATTGGAAGCCATTCCGGAAGGTCAAATCCTAGAAAAGCTTAAAATAAGCTACGACTCTTTGCCAGATAACCATGACAAAAATTTATTTCTCGATATTGCTTGTTTCTTTGTCGGCAAGGATAAAGATTGGACAAGTACAATTCTAGACGGCTGTGGTGTCTTTACAAAAATTGGGATCCATGATCTAATTGGTAGATGTCTCCTAATTGTTAACCCATATGATAACAAACTCATGATGCACCATCTCATTCAAGAAATGGGAAGAGACATTGTAAGGCAGGAATCAATTAAGGAACCCGGAAAGCGTAGCAGACTATGGCAAAAGGAGGCATTCAATGTACTTAGAGAGAAAACTGTAAGGATTATTTATCTTATGTCGACTTATATAGTATTGGTTCGTATACCCTTGAATTAAATCTCTCTCTCTCTCTCAGGGTACGGAGACAATTGAAGGCCTCATCCTCAACATACAGGAACCGAAGGAAAGTATTTCAGATGTTGAAACACCAAGAAGATACGACTACGAAGATTTTGTTGACAAATCAACATTACTCGTAGAAAGCAATTCACCAGAGCAAAGTCATCTAGGATTTTTTCTTTCTTGGCTTCCCATGAGCTCTGTCTTGGTAAAAACATTTTTCACGTCAGACCAACTCGACTTACAAACTTCTGCACTTTCACGGATGCACAATTTGAAACTGCTCCAGCTCAACAATATACGACTCAAAGGAGGATATCATCAGTTTCCAAAGAAGTTAAGATGGTTGTGTTGGCATGGGTTCCCGTCCAGAACAATACCCTCTGATTTTTCTCTACAGAACCTAGTTGCTCTTGACATGCGCTATAGCAGCTTGGAAACAGTTTGGAAAGGACCCAAGGTATAGTATGATTCCTCTCCTCTTTATTTTGCCAGGGTTAATTAATTAGAAAAAAGACCCTAAAGTATATCTAGAACAATCTTTTATTTAATTTTCTTTTGCTTTTTCAGTAACAGTTTAACACCCTTTCATTCCTTAAAAAATGTTGTGCATGGCTTATAACATGGCTAAATGGCCCTGAAAGATACCAGCTGTAGAAATGAATTGTTAAAGCATCGGTTTCCCAATCTTTGTTGATAGAAACTAATCACTCATCTGTTTGTGATTACAACAGCTCAGATCATTGAAGATGCTTGATCTCAGTCATTGTCATGGCCTAGTTTATGGTATCTTGGACTTTTCTCTTGTCCCGAGTCTTGAGAGGCTAGTTCTCAAACACTGCATAAATTTGATTGAAGTTCATGAATCAATTGGGGTTCTGCAAAGGCTCATTTTGCTGAATCTTAAAGCATGCCAAAACCTCAGGAAGCTCCCCACAAGCATGCGTCAGCTAAAATCACTTGAGACACTCAATCTCGATGGTTGCCCAAAGCTTCATGACGAGTCAGCTGCATATCATTTGGACGATACGAAACCTCGAACTTTAATGCAGATGAAATCATGGCTAACAATAAGACTGGGAAACAATCCCGAGCCTTTTCGCTTTTCATTTGCATCTTTACCTAGCTCTTTAGTTACCTTAAACCTTGCAAATAGCCATTTAACGGATACTTCTCTTCCAAAGGATTTTGGCAGTCTGCGCTCATTGCAGACTTTGCATTTAAGTGAAAATCCAATACATAGCTTACCAGGGAGCATCAAGGACCTTATTAGCCTCAAAAAATTTCACTTGAAGTCGTGCAAAAAGATCAAATCACTTCCAGAGCTTCCAACGAGTTTAACGGAATTGGCTGTTGGATCTTGCACGTCACTACGTACGATAGCAAATCTACCAAACCTGTTGACGTCGCTGGTTTTTACGAAGGAATGGTGTGAAAAACTGGTTGAAGTTCAGCATATGTACAAATTAGGACCTATCAGGAACTTTGATGTAGAAATGATGAACGATTTGGGATTGACTCATTCGGATGCCGGGGGAAGCCTTCGGGTGGTATTGCACAACAACATGATAGACGTGTCAAGGGAATATCCTCTCCAGGTATGCATTTCTTCCTTCCTTTATACACTCTGCACGTGCATAATACAGGTGATTAGTAAATAAGTTAATACTAGAATACTACCCGAGCAATGCTCGGGAAGCTTAAACATGATGTCTCAAAAATCAAATAGATAGATAAGTAACTTATCTATATGCCAAGATATATATTAATAGATGTTTGTTTCTAATTAAGTTAAGAAGAATATATGCATGTGTTGGAAACATATACTAATAAGTGGAGGTATCATGCCAACAATAACAGTATTAGTTATAGAAAATTTAACCGTAAAAATCTACCTAATATTATGTCTTATTCTTGTAGGTCCCTAAACACACTTGTGGGGGGGGGGGGGGGGGGTGGGTGGTTCAATAGGTGTTTATAGGTCTAATCAGAAATTTAGCTAATCAAGATAACAACAAATACAGCAAAAATAGATCGACACAAGAATCTATACTGGTTCGGGCTCACCAGCCTATACGTCCAGTCCCCGAGCATTCCACATAAGAGAGACCTACTTCAGCCTTTCACTAAATAGCTAGTTTCGGGTGCTGGCTCAAACTACCATACAGATCTTAAACCCCTTCAAGGTTTCCAACAATTATAAGTGAAATGAATAATATAATTTGGAATACAGTTCACACTCCTCAATGAGTAGATATTACAATAAAAACAAATGAGCTAAGCTTTCTTAGGTAGGTAGATCTGAAACCTTAAAGAACTTAACCAAGGAGCTTGCTATTCAAGATCTCAAACAAGGAACTCACTCAAGGAATAGTATAAAGATGTATGAATAAGTTGAGAGAGTCTTTTTTATAGGGATAAGAGAGATTTTTCAGAGATAGGAAAAGTTAAGAATAAGCTCTCTTAGGATTTTTCAGAGATAGAAAAAGTAGAAAAATGAATAACATAGAGAGTCATTCAAATTACTGAATAAAATCATTCGAAGGAATTTTCAGTTAAATCATTTCTAAAGAATTCGGTTGAATAAATCCAAGATTTATTCGAATCAATTTGAAGAGCAGAGATATCTTGGTGCCACTGAAAGATTCAGTCGAATGAAAATCTTTGCTTCGAATAAAACCGTTTGCTTTGAATGAAACACAGATTTAATATCAGACAAGTTATGACTGAATGATTCAGTCAAATGAAAATCTTTTGCTTTGAATGAAACACAGATTTAAAATTAGACAAGCTATGACTGAAGGATTCAGTTCAAAGAAAGTATTTTGCTTCAAATGAAAACCTTTTGCTTTGGATGAAAATGATTTTGAATCCAGATAAATGAGGACTGAAAGAATCAGTCGAATGAAAACTTTTTTATCCTTCGAATGAAAATCTTTTCTAGATGAACACTTCTTGGTTTGTCCTTTCTGATTTTCAGAAAGATCTTTAAGGAGGCTTGGCTTTAGATTTATTACAAGGAGAGAAGAATAAATTAAGTCCAAGTCCAAGTCTAAGTCCAGAGTCTTTGACCAGAAAATTTTCTAAGCTTTGATTTGTCCCGAAATCATTCTTAATAATATTATTAGATTAATGTTAGAGTAATAATCTTGGAATCATCAAAATAATGAATCTAGAATTTCAAAGTCAACAATTCTTATGACATGCATTAATATAGAACGGACAAAGAAGTGCAATGGAGGTTCTCTCCTTTCACATGAGGCTGTAACTTTTTCTATAGTACTTAAATATCTTTTAAACAGATGAGATAAATTCATTATTTTGTTTTAGCCCTTATCCTTTAGGAAATGATCGTTAGTTAAGCTTTACACATCCACTTTCGGTACAAAACAAAAAGAAAATAGTAACATATACGTTTAGTCGTGTATTACGATAAAACATAAATATTTGGAAGGTACCAATACTAAAATAAATGACTATATGATAATTAAGATGGTGCTTTAACTTCTTTTACATAACAATGCGTTGAATCTCTTAAATGGTCATTATTCTAATCTATTAGTAATAAAAGGTAATCAATTAGGTGATTATGACCGGTAATAATATGTTACAATACAGTGTATTAAGAAAAGTTAAATAAAAAAATTAAATATAGTTCAATTAGTAGGTTATAATACTATATGGAATTCAATCTAAAATGTCACAATTTAAGTAAGACTTCTCGGGAGAGTTCGGAATGAGAAATGATACTTGGTGCAAAATGAGAGCGAACATTGTCTTTATGTGTGTGTTTTATTATCATCATTGCTTTTAGTATATATTGTTATTGTTATATTGATCATTTGTATTGATGTTGATATTGAATTGATTTGGTCCAATTAGTTAAATAATACTATTTTAGTGGAATGCATTTAATCTCCTCAGGTGGTCAGTATTGTGATCTAGTCATAACAAAAGGTAATCAATCAAGCTGATTATGATTGTGATAATAATAGATTACAACAGATTGTATCTTGAAAATTTAAATAAAAAACTAGATAGAGTTAAATTAATAGGTTATAATGAAATCTTCTTAGAACAACTGAATAAGACAATTTCGATAAAATTCAATTTAGAAAGGGATAATTCCATTTTACTCCCTTGTACTTTATCCATATTTTTATTTTGGTCCTTGTATTTTCAAATCCTTGAAAATAGTCTATGTACTATGCATCGTCATTAATTTAGTTCATACGCTAACGTTTCTGTTAAAACATGGGGGGTATTTTGGTCAAATAAAAAAGAATGTGCCCTATCTTAAAGCCTCCACATCTATCTTCTATTTCTGCCTTCCCCCAACCCCTCACCTCCCCTGCCGCCCCCATCTCCTTCCCTATATTTTCCATCCTCGAAGCAATCACCCCGAGCACATCACCATTCTACAGCCAAGTCAAGCGTCACTCCACCACTGTGGGAAACAACACATCAGATCAACCACCAGTCCGCCTTCGAACAACCATCATTTTGCATGCCAACCGATCATCCAAACTAACGACGCCGTCGCCACCCACCACCATCCCTACCCACGCTGCTGCCATCCACTTCATGGTGTCAGCTTCATATTACATACGGCAAAGGACAAATGTAACCTTCATTATCACAATAATTTCGTCTAGTATACCCGAAATGCGTAGTTATAATCCAGCCAGGAATTGATTATTATGGGTTCTACATTAAAGGTGATGTTTTCGTGTGTCTGCATTAAAGGGGAATTTTGAGGCCATCAGTTTAATTATGAGGTCAAATTGGGTGACTACTATGAATTGATAGATGAAACTTACTATGTAAACCTTACTACAGTTGGGATGCTGGAGAAATTTAATGGCTATGATCCTAATTGTTTGCCAGACGTTAATGCGATGTTGAATGCTACTGTGAAAGGTGCGTGTGGGATAGCCGTGTTTCGAAGGATTACGGACGATTTTGTTATGTACCCTCTTCGGCCCGGTGAGAGTTCGTCCTCGATTTCCAGTGATAATGGAGCTACTGAGCAAGTGTTGAGGAGGACTACAACCCCGGTTTTTGCTTCATTCATGGATAAGGTGAAGAACCTTTTTTTTTATCATGAACTTGGGGGGGGGGGGGGGGGGAGGATGGCTTCCTGGGTTTCCATTCGCTGTAATTGGTGTGTTGCTGTTGGGAGGGAGGAGAAGGGGGTATGTTAAATTAGGTGGGGGATGTTCCATGTTTGGTAGGCCATACGTAACTGTAGTGGATAATGATTGATGGGTTCGGTTTGGATTTGGAGTTCATTTTGATGGTGGCTGCAAGGATGGAGAAGAGAGGTAAGAGGGGAAGACGTGGAAGGCTGAAGAGAGAGAAAGAGAGAGGTAGAGGCCTGTATGGCTAGGGCTTGACCGAAATACCCTCAAATTTATAACAGAAATATTATCGAAAGGACTAAATTAATGACAGTGCATAATACATGGACATTTTTTAAGGATTTGAAAATACAGAGACCAAAATAAAAATACGGGTAAAGTACAGAGGACAAAAATGGAATTATCCCATTCAAAAATTTTAATCATAGTAAAAATGTAATGGGGAGTTCGGAATGAAAAGATGATATTTAGCACTGTTAAGCATGATAATATTGTTGGGTTATTTTCTAATAGTTTAAACTTTTAGAATAGATGATAACTTAATAAGTACAAAGCCAGAGCTAGAGCTAAACCATTGATGATATGTCCCACTTCAGGATGCTTACATGATGTGTCCGAAATGACATATCCACATCCTTAGGAGTTGCAAGGATAAGTCGACGGTTTGTTTTCCACTTTTAGTGGCTGATGACCTCTCTAGCTACCTTGCAACTTTGGTGGACCTCGATCCTAAAAAGACTGTGTTTTGTTTTCTTTTTCCTAATTGCCCCAGTTTACACAATGACTTATCTGTAACTTCCCTGAACAATGCTAAAGCTTTTTGCTAACTCATTCTTGTCACATCCATGTATGCCACATACAACTTCGCTATGTTGACGCGCATTTTTTAAACTTATCATCCCTTTGAAGCCATCGGGACTCTTAGTATGTTGTCAAGAAAGTTAACCAGCTAAACTATAGTCGGCACTCGTTACATTGACTTTGCATGTGCAGGGACTGTATGAATTTGGTATATTCAGCACTTTTTTACCTGGCAACAAGATTCCAACTTGGTATAGCATGAAGACTAGGAAGTCTGAGATTTCCTTTACAGTACCTTTTACTCCAAACCTGAAGATCAGCCACTTCAACATGTGTATTGTCCTTGAAGGTACATGTTCACCCCATTATGTTAAAGTCACCAACAAGACTGATGGCCGGAGATGGACCTATAGCCCGACCTTCACATGCATGGTAATGAATGACGAAGATATGATGTGGTTATGCCATTGGAATATCGCGAATCAGATAATGAAAAGTGGGGATGAAGTGAGAGTCTCAGTGGATATTATGGGTTTCGGAGTTCAAGGTCCGAAGGAGTTTGGAATTCATGTTGTGTATGAGCAAGAAGAGAATGGCACCAAAAGCAGCCCCACCAATCTGACAGTAATTGATGGCGGCGATTTGTCAGCCTATCAGGTCAGGACCACAGGCTCCTACTTCCTATGTCATTACGATTTTTCTGACCATCAGCACTTGGCAAAGAAGGAGAGCAGCGAGTGGGAGAGTGTTTTATTTGAAGACTAAAGTCTATGGTAATTTTTCTTAGGTTGTTCTGGTTCTACAAAACATCAAGTGGAAACCACAATAAACTTTTGTACCTAATTATGTAGTTGTTATCCATCATCGAGTTGTTGTTGTAATTATCATTTGCATCTTTGAACAAATATCTGAAAGTACACTGATTTGAATGATAGTTGCTATGGATAAAATACTCTTGACTAGATTTAACTTTCCAACGTTATACTTTCAGTTCCGTTTGTGAACAGTCAAATTGCCCAATTTTCACTTAACAAATATAAGGCTCCGATTGCCAAATGGAATTAGAATTGGGGATTGCAATTCAATTCCAATTCCAATTTTGGAATTGAATAAAATTTATAATTTCATTGATTGGTTAGCACAAAAGATTGGATTAAGAATTAAAGATATTAAAATCAAAAAATAAAAGATAAATATGCAAAACTGGAGTTTCAAGTTTTTCTTATCAAATCATACTCCACGGAACCCCACCCAACACGAGCAAAAGAAAAGGAAATAAAATATACATAAGATGACTAGGTATAAAATGAAAATGAGTCCACTAAAATAAATACACATATGACGACCAAGTATAAAATAGAAAGTTGAGCCAATTTCTTTTGTTCTTCAAAGATAACATCAGTCAACCTACGACATAACCAGCTCAAAAACATTCAACCAACAATCACTATAAATACACCATAACTCCTCAGAATGCACCACATATTACGTCGTTTCAACAAGAAAATAGCTCCTGAGGAGATAACATTTCTGATAAACAGTAGTAAGATATGGTGAGATATACAATAATAACAAAATAGCTGCCAAAGAAATAACAGTTCAGATAGGCAATTAGCTATTATATCAAACTCCTCTTCCACGCCTAGCTTGATATTCAGTGAACATGCCATTTGCTAAATTCTCTTTAAATGCTGTTTATTCAGGCGTAAGCTGGACAGATCTTATCACTTCCTCATTGCCCGTGTCATCAAGAATTTGAACAACTATTAATTCTGCATCAACCTCAACTAATAATCTTGTTTCTTGTTCAATTTGCTCCTCTCGTATGAAATTGTGCAAGATGCAACATGCATTGACTATTCGAATCTAAAATAAAAAAATACAAATGACAAAAAAAATCAGATTATAACCTGTTATATGCTATATATGTATGCACACACACACACACACACACACACACACACACACACACACACACATATATATATATATATATATATATATATATATATATAAACCAACAACTTACCACTCATAATATCACCTGTGTTTTTACATCAAAGAATGGTGCGGTTTTAAGAATTGCCCACCGTTTCTTCAGCAGCCCAAACGTTCTTTCAATCACATTCCTTACGGTTGAGTGACAAAGATTAAAGAACTCTTTGTAAGTACTTGGATTATTCCCACTAGCTGTCCATTCATTAAGATGGTAACGTGTTGGACGGTAAGGAGCTAGAAAACCAGGTCCATTTGCATATCCAGCATCAACTAAATATTATTTTCCTACATTATAATGTTTGCATTCTTGACTTTAATTAATCCATCTAAAGTCTCTCTAGTACTAAAAAACACGAATAAGTGACATACCACGTGGTACGATAAATGGGTGCAGTCGAGTTAGGGCATTCCTCAGTACCATAGAATCTGATGCAGATCCCTCCCATCCAGGTAACACAAACAATTTTCATATGTTTATCACAAACTCCCAGCACCTTAATCGTGATTTGCTGCTTCTGTTTCTGTATCTACCCTGATCTTGGTGAGGAACAGTAAGAGGAACGTATGTTCCATCTAAGGCTTCAAGACAATTCTAAGTAAAAGCACATAAAATTTCATATTAAATCGACTATAAGAAGTAATATAAAATGTATATAATCTTATAGGTTGTCTTCCTCACCTTAAAACATCTCCATTTTTCATCTTCCACAGCTTCTAGCTTGCATATTGCCATCCTCATAATTTTTTTTTGATGAAAAGGGTCTGAACGTAGTGTTATCCATATCAAAGAATAGTTCTGCACATAAGAGCATATATATTTATCAATACATAAAAAGAAAATTGACTCCTAACAAGGAAAAACAACTGCATTTTTTAGATAGGGGAAAATGAATATGAGAAACCTTGTTTAAGGATACAGGCCAGGAGAGAGTTTGCACAGGTAGGGGGAGTTCAGAGATGCACCGACAACTTCACTAGACAGGTGTATGCTCCATCCATGCAGGAGAAAAACCCATACAAATGTTGAGTTGCACGCATTAAGTATACACCTGTCTCTTTCTTTGTTTGTGCTTTTTCACAAACTAATGTCCAAAATCTCATGACAAATGTACTAGAAAAACCATCATGTAAAGGAAGAAGCAGCCAGATCATATGCAAACTTTAATATGACCGACAATATTTAAGTTATCTCAAAAGGAGTACATAAACTAGTTTAACTAGCCAAACATTCACAAAGTGAAAAAAGCCAAATCATCATGCCAGAGTTCATAATGTCTCCATCCATGAAATCACCAGAACTACTAAAAGCAACTGCATCCAACATGCTCTCACACACCTGAATCAAACATCCATTCACGCAAACTCATCATTTAACATCTAACAGACTAATAAAAACACATGCTATTGATGAAAATATTCAAAGAGCTAACACATACATGTAAAGGCCTGGATCACTAAGGCCCTGAGGGGACTAGTGTTTTCATTTCAGTTTCCCTTTTGGCGAGAAAAACAACGATTTAGTATGCCTTTTTTAGAAAAAAAATAATTCTGGGGATTCGTCTTAAGAAACAATGTTGATCTTGGTGCATATCTTGGCTTACCCGTATTAGCTTGACAGCCTTGAAGCAGTCCTTGCATGGGAAGAATATTGTCAACAATATGCTTAGAGGCAGATTTTCTCCTACCGATAAAGCAAGGCATTACTCCTTTAAGTATCTGGTCACTAGGATCATTGATACAACTTTATAGATGATGTTACAGCAGGCTACAGGATGAAAATCTTTCGTAGTAGGAAGATTTTTCACTTGATGAAAAATGGTCAAGACAGTAAGCTCCATTCTTTTAGCTGCTAACCACTTAGTACAAACAGGAGAAGACAGCAGAAGTGAGATCTTCACCGAAAGCATATTCAACATCTAAGGTTTTTCTTTCATGAAGACCTGAAGAATTTCCTTTGTATTGGCAGGGGAGGTGATTGTTTAAGCCAAAAATTAGAGAAATTACTGCCTGCCTCAGCAATTACAGCAGCTTCTCGAAATCATTTCCGCCAATCCAGTCTAGACACCAAATTGAAGTTGGTAATTCGGTTTGATTCTTGACTTTCAGGAAATGGAATAGCAGTTTGGTGGGTGTTGTCCTCTATTAAGCACGTGACCTATGTTGGAGGATTTGTTGGTTGTGGGGAGGGAGGGGGTGTAGGCTACGTAACACAGACAACATGTCCGAAAGACGCCGAATATGACCATTTCAAAAAATTCATATTTTGGACACCAATAACCACACATTACATAAATCTGGAGATATTTATATATTTCAATCAGTGCATAATTTGATATATAACACCAGTTCAATCAATTTAGAACAACCAAAAAAAAAAAAAATGTCATAATTGAGAACTCTGAGGGCACCTTAAAGGTCTTCTAAGAATTCTCAAAGTTTTGCCTTGTGTCAAAAATGAAAACACTTGCCAAGTGTGTTTTTAGAAATGACGAAAACATTTCAAAACAGAAAATGAAACGGAACACAAGAAGTTCACCAAACAGGGCCTATATTTTTTGGTTCAAAAAGCAGAAACAGAAAAAGATAAGACTTCCCAAAGAAGCAAATTTTAACTTTGGAAAACACTTTCAGAGAAGCACACTGAAATTTTCAGACACAACAGAAAAACTGAGGTGCAAACTTAAACTCAGAAAGAAAAACCAAAATACTCCATAATTGCAATTAGTTCTGGCAAGCTTTTTAACAGGAGGAAAAACAAAGGAATACACCAGAATTCAACAACACTAAACGAGACAAGAATCATTTCACTAAGTTGTAAACTCATCATTACTAGAAAACATACCTTGAAATCCGAAAAACTAATACTACATCAAAAAAACAAGTCATTTAGAGTAGAACTAAATTAACAGGGCAATGAGAGGGCACAATCAAAACAATGATGTTTGGGACGAAGTCTTGGGTCATGGTGGTGAATGAGAGAGACCACAATCAATAAATGATGTTTGCCCATAAATCACTGCTGGGAGCACCATGCAAAATGAAGCAAGTGACTAACATATTATCCATGAGTTCTCATACCCAACATGGACAAAACCAATTGAAAGCAAGTCTCAATTAGAGCAATCACCTGCATGCCAGTCAAGACAGCATTATAAACTACGATAGCTACTATGCAAAGACTTCACCCCTCAGATAAGCTAGTACGAGAAAGAACAAGTGCTTTCGTACTTGGAATTACATAGCCAAAGAGGTGTTGAACAACACAACCAGATGGACAAACCATCTTCCCCCACGCCCAATCCCCAGGCACCAAAAAACTTAGTATAATCGTTTATAATTTCACCCTAACCGCAGAGACATGGGTTCTTTTGATGTTGATAATTTTTAAGGTAATATTTTAATAAGGTTTTCTTTGAAGGGGAATATAGTCTTAGCATCATATTTATAAGAATGGGCTATAGGTCCACTCTCACATTTTTGTCACTTAAAAATGCATTAGTGAACTTTAAACCTTTTTAACAGCAAATTGTTTATATTTAGCCAAAAAAAATGTAGTTTAGGACCTTCTTAAAAGTAAAAAAAATATACTTATGTTTTGCAAGCCTTTGATTTCGGTATTTTTAATGTAAAATATTTAACCACTTTATTCCCTTGAGATTATTTTGTACGCTAGGACCAGATCCTTACCAGTTTTGATTATATTCATAGTCTTTTGTAGCTAAAAGGTGCATTAGTGAACTTCTTTAGCATCAAAATGTTTAAAGTTAGCCACAACGGTAGAATTAGCCTCACCTTTAAAAATAAAAATATATAGAAAACTTTTAAACTTGAAAAGAATAATGCAAGAATTTTTTTAATTATTTAATCTCTTGCGTATCAAAAATTGAGAGTTTTCAAGTTCAAAAAAAATTATTAATCATTTAAGCTGAAATAAATTGGAATATTTAACATTTAGATTTCATCCAATCCTATCACTTATAAGAGTGAAATCTACGAAGACAACAACTATATGAATAATATATAATCATGTAAATATATGTTATCTCAGGATATAATAGATCATAGAAAGATAACAACCATATGAAGGATATGTTGTCATGCAAATAAGGGTATTCCAATAACTCTAATACAAATATATGATTATGTAATTGCTAGGAACTTAAGTTATAATTAGAAGCAGAGTTGTATGATCTAGCAATTCGTATGCATTTAAAATTTGTAAAGCTCCAGTTTTACGATAGCTTTCTTACACTAATATGTGTCCTTTATTGAAATCTAGAATAACTTCAGTTCTGTGATAGTTTCAACATACGAATATGTTTGTATCGAAATATATATACATGCAAAATTATTGAAATTTGTAGCATACATATTAATCTATAATTGTTTTTTATAAAATTAAAAAAGGACTGGGTTTCTGACAAAATACTCAATTTAGTGTAGGTATATTATGTTTATTATTAAAGGTTATAAAAACATTGTTCTTTGCAAGTTGTTTTCATTAGTCGAAATTGATGGAGAAGATGCAGTAGTTGTAAGTCATTTAGCTTTAACGTGAATGGAGGCTATAATGACCCGATCCACGGCTCCACCACAGGGCAATGTCTCCTTCAAAAGGACTAGCCAAATAGGTACTTAAGAGTTCATGGGCAGGGTCTTATAAGGCAAATCACAAATCATCACACATTTGATGTGGGATATCATAATCTCCCTACCTTATGCTTTAGCGTCCTCGCTAAGGCTCGATCACACAAAATCCATAATCTTCTTCTCTAGCCAATGTGAGATATACCCGGCTCACCATTCGTGCCCCAACCATCCTCTTGATGTGGAACATACCCGGGCTTGCCTTCGTTTCTCCCAACCATCGGCAACCCGACTGGATAGCCCACTCCGAACTTTCAAGAGTCAGCTCTGAAACTATCTGTAACGTCCTGGTTCACGGCCCCACCTTAGGACAATACCTCCCTCAAAAGGGTTAGCTAAGTAGGTACTTAAGAGTTCATGAGCAAGGTTTGATAAGGCAAATCACAAATCATCCCACATCTGATGTGGAATATCATAGACCCCGATTATTTAAATCTGTTAATTCTATTTAAAGAAAAATTTTGACCTTTGTTTTTGAGATTCTTGTCGTAATTTCTCCTCTTAGAGCATAAGCCTAAGAAATAATTTAGATTTTTCTTTTTAAAAAGTGGATTATACTTTTGGTATTGTGACAACCCAATTTAAATTTGGACTTTAGTTTAACCGATTTATAAAGTAAGAGAATTTCGGGACGTAATTGGCATTTTGTAATTCTAATTATTTTAGGAGTATAGATGTATATCTTTTAGGTTCCTAATACTTTATTACGTATAATATATTCTCTATGAGCCCTAAGAGCACAATAAACTTTAGAAGAGACTCCAAATAATCTCTAGGAAGAGCCATCTTAAGATTTTGGTATTACTTTGAGGTAAAAACTTATTTTTTTATTTCGAAATTTAAGTTCTCGGTAAGAACAACATAAATTATTGCGATTGATTGAGTCAATTTGAAATTTTAGGTATTGATATACCTCAAATATAACTCTCAATAATTGGGGAATACCGGCAATCCTAGTTGAACTGGAAGACTGATAGTTATCTTATCAGAGATCATGACGTGATCCTCAAGGATCCTAATGCGATCCTAACACATCTAGCCTACGGCCTAGTCTTACTAGGGCTTTTCTTCCTACCGCTATATAAAGGGGTCTACCCACCCAGGTATAGGAACAACTACATACATTCATGCTTTTTTAGAGTCATTATCATGTAGCTGCGCTCTGACTTAAGCATCGGAGAGTTCTCCGCCGGGAACCCCACCTGGCGGTCACTCTTTTCTGTCTTGCAGGTCATCGGTCCAGGCTCGGGTTCCGCAACGTACGCGGGACATATTTTTAGCAGCAACAGGTATTTTGATATTAGGGCTTTAGGTATAATTTGATTTCAGAGGATCAAAACTCTGGATTAAATCGTGAAATCAAGATAAGGATTTCCTGTTTTTGAAATCTAAATCAGAGTTTGACCGATCAAATCCTATTCGTACAAGGGTTTACTTCTCCTCAAATCCTATTCATGTTAAAACTGTTTGCGTTTTGTCGGATTGTGGAAATTTGCGGGGTTGGCACTGCAAATTCAGTGTCTTCGTGCCAAAGTGTTAGTTAATTCGGGGGGTTAATTGTTTAGTCAAGTAGCCGTTTTCCTGCTGTATCGCCATTGGCTTACTGTGGATTGAAAGTGAGCTAATTCAGTGGGATGAGTTAGAGATCGCGATCTTATTTTCTGAACCTTGTCTCACGTGTCAGTGATGGCACGTGTGACCTTATTCTGAATGACTCTCTAGTGTCTGTCTCTGCACAAGGATATGTTTTTGAAATTATGTCTTTGTATGAAAACATATTTTGGCATTCTGAAATTATGTCCCGTATCTGTTCCGTTAAAGCTCTATACCTTTGTAATTTTTGTATCCCTTTTGGTTGGTCCCCTAAGCGATCTTACTGGGCATTTGGCTCACTCCCTTATTATTTTTTCTCTCAGGTGATCAGTATGTGAAATTGGACTGCAAGACTAGCTGTGCGACTGAGAGCTAGCGATTTTTATCTTAGAGTCACTATTAGTATTTTTTAGATGTAATAATTCAGACAATTGAATTTGTTTAGAATTTATTTTGAAACTCCGTGTCAGAGTAATTTCGATTATATAAATGTTGTAGGCCGCTATGGCATTTATTAATGTATCTTTGGGATTAATTAGTAGATGCTCTGAATGACCACTTGGGAGACTTCGTGATATTTTTGGAATTTTTTGACTTTATTTATTTCATATCAACGCTCTGAAAATTCGGAGCTTTATAGAGGCTGTAGATTTTGAAAGAAATTTTTCGATAGTGAAAGAACATGCAGGAGATTTAGGATGATTTTATTGGTTTTCATAATTTTTTTTTACTAAAAGAAAAAATAATCCTTAACTCTATCTAAAGCATAGGTTCCTATAAGGGTTTTCTACGCAAACATGCTTGATATCCTAAGAGAAGGCAAATAGACCCCTTTTTTTAACAACACTTTAATTAAAAATGAATATTTGACGGGAAAAAAAGTTTCAATTAAAAAGCACCCTTAATCAACACAAAATTTGCATGAAGACTTTATCATAAAAAGGCATTTTAAGGAAAAAAAATGATTGCACATTTAACTCTAGTTAGGATTACATATGTATTTAGAATATCCTAAAAAATTTCAGTTTTACAACAGCATCCTTATACCAATATGTTCGTATTCAAAATCTAGAATAAACTTCAGGTTTACGATATTTTTAATGTACTAATATGTTCGTATTCAAAATCTAGAATAAACTTCAGGTTTACGATATTTTTAATGTACTAATATGTTTGTATTAAAATCTATGTAGCATACGCGTCAACATACAAATATGAAACAAAAAAATTAAAAAAGGTTGAGTTTCTCAAAAAATATTCAATCAATGTACTTTAGGTATACTACATTTCTCGAAGAAACTTATATAAAACTCTGTTATCTGTAAGTTATTTTCTTTAATCAAATATGATGGAGAACATGTAATAACTCTAAGGTAATTTAGTTTTAACGTAAATGAAGGCAGTATGGTTTGATAGGAATTTTTTCAATAATTAGAGAGCATGAAGCAGTTCAAGGGTGATTTTAGAAAATTTTCATAGGGTTTCTTTTCCTTTTTTCTCAATAAAAGTCAAAATAACCCTTTACTTTAACAAAAACATATATTTCAATAAAGGTATTTTCACAAAAGAGGCTTGTTACCATATGAAACGTCAAAACACCCTTATTTTTTAGTCACACTCTTATTAAAAATAGGTATTTAATGAAAATTTTTTAAATCAAAAGTCAAAACAATCCTTAACTCTAACCAAAACATATATCCCAATAAAGGTATTTTAAGGAAAAAGATTTTATATCCTATGAGATTCAATAATACCCTTATTTTTAAATAATACTCTAACTTAAAAAGGGTATATAATGTAAAAAATGTTATAGGTCAAAAACATCCTTACTCACCCTTAACTTTTTATGGAAATATTAATTAGAAAAGGGTATTTTAAGGAAAGAAAAGATTAACCATTTAAGCCCGTACGTGCTTATATATATATATATAGATTATTTGGTCCTTTTCCTATTTTAGGTCTTTTCTTAGACTAAAGTTAGATCCACTAGATGAAACCATGGTCAATAATGCTGAATCTAGGTCTATTCCATTTTCTCAGTGTGTCTGGTTGGTTATGATGACAGTGGTGGATGTGATGGGTACTGTTGGGTTGATGGCAGTGTTCGCGATGTGATGATGGTAGATAAGGGGACTGGTGGTGGCTGTTAATCGAACTTGAATGGGTTTTAGTGGTTCTTTTGTGCTACTGTGGTGTGGTTGTAAGGGTTGTGGTTGGGGACTTCGGTTCTTTTTCATGGGATGCACGTGGTGATAGGATGCAGGGGGTAAGCTATGTTGTTGGGTGATGATGGTGGTACACGGTGGGGGGGGGGGGGGGGGGCAATGAGAGAAGCAGAGGAGTGAGCCAAAAAAAAATAGCGAGTAAGAGGGACATGATGTGGAGGGATTAGAGATTAATAATTGGTGCCATTTGGAGCTGACTAGGATTTCAGGTGAAGAGATCAATTTGCCCTTAAAAAACTAATGGTTGTCTGGTCAAGGCCATTTTGATTGTCAATCGGTAGATACCAATATTTTCAAAATTTTGGTACCGGGTGCCAAAATTAAAACCACAAAGTGCTGGTTGCAACTGACACATAGGTATGAGGTGGTAAGTAAAACTAATCCTTTTAAATACATAGGAAAGGTGAATAGCGTCTCATGCTTTTATAAAGTACTAGTAGTTGTGCACGTGCGTTACACGCGAGTATTTTCTAAATCATTCGTTAGCAATTGTCATTTATAAACTTAAAGCAACAAATTTTCTTTATTCAACAACAAGTATCCGACTTACTCTAAGCATATTATTACATACACCACCAGTGTTCAACTCAAATTATGTTAGCACCTCTTTTGCTTTCAAAAATCACCCAACTGCAATCAGCAAGTAACACGGGCTCAATCAAGTCGTGAACAAAAATTCTCCTTCATTTCTTGATTTGCCTAATGATTTAGAAATGAGTTCCACTTCCACGATGAGAGGGTGGATAGTAGTAGTCTCATTAACAATGCATTACAATGTCTATTACATGTGAACACTTGAAGATGCAAAAAGTCTCAGCTTCCAAATAGCTACTCTTATTTTGCGACAAAAGAATGCTATGCAAGTTTTTTGACCATGGCCAAAGGGTACAGATAATGTGGATCTAATAGCACTGGGTTGGACTTTTAAAACCCATTTATGCAAAAAAATCATATATTGTTGGTATACAAATAAACAACCACCAACATCTATCGTCATACCGCTAGCTGCCACCTTTCACCGCCAACAACCACCGGCAACAACCGCAAGTGGCAGCTGTCTTCTCCTCTGCCAGACGTTGCCTACATTGCTAGTGACTGCCTAAACCACTGATGACAGCATCCATCACGGCCACCACCGCCGATAGCTGCCACAACCTCCGAAACTGCCTCAACTACCGGTAACCACCACCTTTACCACACGGTAGCTAACGCCAGCAGCTGCCACCTCCCACCACCGACAGCCACCTCATGCTACCTACTGCCTTCACCATTGTCAACCATGCACCACCAATTTGCTTTTTGTGCAAAATAAAAAAAAACATTACTTCTTTTGATAAACTTATTCAAACCCAAGGATAACCAACCAACGCATTGGGTCAAAGCTTGTTAGGTTTAAAAGCATACGGGCTTTATTAGGTTGGATACAAACCCAACCCACCCAAGTTGTACCCCTATATAGTACAAATAAATTATTGGTTGCTGTGACTGAAAACATATAATTGTAATATGACTAACTTCAATTCTACACAATGCAGTATACACGAAATCCGGCTTAAGTACCAAATTGCTTAAATTGTATAAAATCAGTAACTTAAACTACTTTCAGCCCAAACAAGTCCAACAACGGAAGGAGCTCAGCAAAGATTAGTTTTCTTAGGGTCTATACGGCCTCTGCTTAAAAATACATGTCATAGACAAGTGGCACCATTGTCATCTTATTAATTACTTACATGTGACGTTAGTCACATTTGTTCAGAGCCATTAACACAATCTTTCTTTTTTCTTCTTCCTTTCATTGTCTCTCACCTCTATAACCACCATGGTACTACCAATCTGCTGCCACCACCCCTCAAGTGACACACATTCATTACCATCCAATCACCACAATGCAACACTTGTATCACCACAACCCCGTTAACCACATAAGTTGTTATAAGATGCTCATTTCCACTATCGTGCACGAGTCCAATACCACCACATTTTTCTACCTTGCCTAGACCTAAACACCAACACCTCTACACCCCCCATTCTCACATACTGATTGCTTATCCTCCATTATCTATTTTCGAATCCATTATTTAAAGATATAGCTTAAACCGGTCCCAATTACTACTCTGTAAATTCAGCAACTCATCAATGCCATCATCAATATGCAATTACATAATTAACAACAACAATAGATGAAAATAATTACAACCACATTAATGATAAAGCACTGGCCATGGTGATGTGGTAGGGACAGTGGCTATGAGCAACACTGAAGGTGAAGATGTGGGCAACTTGTAAAAATTGTTAGGGATGTAGTGAATTATGGAAGTTCGTAATGTTTTGAGCTATGGCATGAAGGAGTATAGTGAAAGAATCAAGATTCTGCTGTTCTGAACCTGTGTACTGAAGTGACGTAGTAATGAACTCAATTTTGGCATTTATTTTCTGCAATTTTGTCCCCTGTACTTTTCATGTTAATGGGAAAGGTGTCCCATATACTTTTTATGTTAATAGCAAAGGTGTCACCTACATTTTGCAAATCTTTCCCCTGCCCTTTAAAATAGTTGACAAAATTCTCCCCTATACTTTGTATTTTCAGGACAGATATATCCCCTATACTTTGTTACTTGTTAACAAGCCTGTCCCTAAACACTAAAATGTACCTGTAACACATCACTTTACTGTGAAAGCTTTCCTAAAACATAGATTTCATTTGCAATACAGCACAATGCAAAGCATCGTCACAATCACTACAAATGCAAAAAATCTTATTCATCATCAGGTTAACACATTTCACTGTTCAATCTCATCAGAATCAATTTCAAACACATTTCACAATTCAATCTCATCAGAATCAATTTCAAGCATCATCAATCTTCCACTTAAATTACATCCAACATCCAAAAACAAGTAAATATCATCATCCATGTTATTACAAACATCATCATCCATTTCTATTACACCCAACATCCAAAAACATATGTTGGCACTATCTTTCAATGTATGCACTATCATCCAAAAACCAGCCACCTAAAAATATATGTACTACCTTACAAAAATCATCCAACCTACTTGTACTTTGAACAAAAACTGATAGTAAGTTCCCTACATTGGCATCCTAACACTTCTGCTTTCGCATGCCCCTTGCACCAGGCTTTGCTTATCCTTCGCCTCGACTCCTTGCAGCTACTTTTGATCTTGTACTTCTTTGTCCTCCATCATCATTTGTTTGTCTTTGAGCTTGAGTCCCTTTCCCTTGGCTTTAACCTTCCCTCACAGTTGGCTTTGGTTGTCCTTTGACAGTTGTCTTCTCTTTTTCTTGGCTTGGACCTTCCTTGGGAGTAGCCTTGGTTGTCCTTTGTCAGTTGTATTCTCTTTCCCTTTGGTTTGGCCACCATGCTTTTGGACTTTCTTTGCCTGAGCCCACTTCAACAGCTTCATCTTTCAAGTTTGACAAAGTAATGTACCTCTTACCCCTTCTTATTATGAATGGAGTGTCTTAAGCTGATGTTGGTGATGGCTCTACCATGCTTGGTATAGGCCATGATGGTCTTTGGGATCTTGACAGTGGAGCTGGCATAAAACCTGCTGGTATCTGCTCTGTTATAGTTGAGCTTGGTGGAACATATTGGCTTGGTTAGGATGCAGTTTGTTGCCTTCTAGGTTGCACAAAGATAAATATAAGTAAATAGAATACAAGTAAATACAATCCATACACTGTTACATGTTTTTAGTCTACATACTGGTAACTATCACTGCCTTGGAGCTCTGCCTTCCCCTGTTGCCATATCTCCCTGTGGTGTAGATCTGCCTTCTTTTGTTGCCATATCTCCCTGTGCTGGAGCTCTGCCTTCCTTTGTTGGCATGTCTCCATGTGGTGGAGCTTTGCTTTCCTCTATTGGCATGTCTCCATGTGTTGGCATGTCTTCCTGCTAAAGAGGTTAAAAAATACATTATGCTAAATTTAAAACAACAATGAGTCTAATAAAATAAAGTAAATAAACATTGTCTCAAGCATTTCTTACTGAGGCTATATTATGTCTGCTTCTCTGACATTTGCTCTTTTTGTATCCAAGCTGATGGCATATGCTGCATCTAGTTGTTGTTCCCTTCCTTGACATCTTGTCAGTGTTTGTGTTCTCCTCAGTTTCATATTTGCTTCTCCTCCTCAATTTCTTAGCTCTGCCACTTAGCCTTCTATAGGTGGCGGTAGAGTGAGTGGTAAATTACATTTAGGCCACATACTTGGACCATTCATTGGGTTAACAATTCGTGCATAGACCTTTTTGTGCCAAATGCATATAATAGCATGAGAGCAGGGAATTCCATTCAAGTCCCACCTCTTACAAGAACTTTAACATCCCGGCAATCCGAAGTTCTTTCGCCCAGAATTCCCGAGATGTTAACCTACCACTCAATCCAACCTATCAAATCCTGTTCACTAACACATACTCCTTAAAGTTTGCATGTAAGCACATCATACATAACATGTGCTCAGTATGAGGATACAATGTCTCTATGCTCCCAACTAACCATTTTTGCTTGTCAGACAAACATGTCTAACTTAAACTGTCTTCTATCTATAAGTCATCACCCAAAAACTGAACAAACCAACCCCAAGAGTCTCTGTTTTCAGCCTCAATAATAGCATATGCCACTAGAAATATTTAGTTGTTGAGATCAATGCCAACTACAGTCAAGAGCTGACCGCCAATGGGACCTTTCAAAAAGCACCCATCTAGCCTTATCAATCTCTTACATCCAGCCTTGAACCCTTCCTCTAATGCTCAAAAGTAAATATAAATCCTTTGAAACCTCTACTCATCCTGCCCTAGGCCTGTTGGTTCATATTGCAGATCTACAATAGTGCCATAATTACTTCTCCTAAGTTTATTGTAAGAGTTCAACTTTCCAAACTATTCCATTATATTACCATCAACCATCATTGTTGCCTTCCTTTTGCTTCTATAAGCTGTCCAAATTGGCACATTTATTTGGTGACCACTCATCAATATATTCCTTAAAATACTAACTTTTATTTGAGGATTTAATCAAAATCTCTACTATATCTAGCAGCTAGCCAAGTACTGGTCACATGTTTATTCTTGTGAATCCTGGTACAGGTGTGCTGGGTAACACAAGTCTTCACAACTAAATTGACCTCACTGTCTCCTTACATCCTACGCCATTCACATCCTTCTGAAGCATACTTCGCCCTAATCCTCCCTGATTCACTTTTGAGAAATACCAATGGTTTTTCTTCCAAAATAGAATGGTGTCTAACAACCTTCTTGAATATTTTGATGTCCTTAAACATTATACCAACCTTGAACTTAAGCGGCCTCATGTCTGATTTAGGGTTAAATTCCCCAGTTATTTTCTTACCTTTTGCATTCTCAATTTCATCCTTAGACTCAGAAGGTGGATGCTTTTGTGACTCATCAGAGTCATACTATTTCTCTTCAAAAGTTGCCCTTAAGGGTTCCTTACCTTTGCTGCTACTGCCCACTCTCTATACTACAACATTCACGTCAATATTCTTCTCATGCAGTCTATCAGCCTCATGAGCATCATAGTCACTGTCAAACAAAGCTGAGCAATATGATTCATCATCAGAATTAGTGTCAGAAGCACTTTCCCCTTGCCCCTCAGTACCACTACCCCTTAGCCCCTCATTAGCATCAGTACCACTTCCCCTTGGCCCTCATTAATAAATTCCCTTGGCCCTTCAGTTCCACTTCCCCTTGGATCATCAGTATCACTTTCCATGTGTATGTTATCCTGAATGCCTCTTGTTGCGCTAGTCCTCTGGTGTATGTCTCTCCTCCCATCACTAACCATTGCCGCCCTAGTTCTCTAGTGTATGTTTCTCTTTCTCTCAGTGCCCATTGTTGCCTTAGGGCTCTAGTTTCCATTTCTCCTCAATGCCTATATTTACTAGGCTTGTGTACCAACCCGATCATTACCAGCATTGCTTGGACTTTATAGGGTTAACCAAAATATGGAACAACCCTTTCCACCATGTGTACTTGTTGGCCCCCGTGTACCTAAGCTCCAAACATGCACATTAGCCCCTGTAACCACTTTACCTACATTGCATATATCATCAAGTTCTTCAATAACCATCTCAATAGCTTCCATCATCTTATCCACTGACAACCAAATATATTTCTACTTAGCCTTGGGAATTTATGAAGTCTTTCAATGCCAAAATGTCTGAGTTTACAATTATCTACACTAGTCCATTATCAAGGGCTAATCCATGCTTCTTATAGTAATAGTTCATAAATCTCACCGCTCCTGCACTCTTTGCCATGTTATCAATCTCAATCAGGCTTAACATGTCAAGGTCACAATAATTAAAGTAGTGTATTTTGCAAAGGGAGTAAACCTTGTGTGGGATGTTCTTAAACTGACCCCCATAGTGCAGTGTTATGGTCAATAAAGAAGAATGCGGATCTGAAAAAACACAAACAAACCCAACATCCACAATAACAAATTATAACTCCAAAAACATAAACTGATAAAAAAAAGAACAATATTCAAAATTCAAAAACATTATTCTATCAATAAACAATGCGCACAAACAAACAACAAAACTATAACAAACACATTGTTTAATTAACGCTACGATTATAAAATAGTTAATTCTATACTTTAATCGCTAAACCCTAGTTTAACCATATAGACACAAAAAGACACATTTTTTGAAGTAACCGTAAATGAGCTGTTGGATCTTGCTTTCTCGAGGTTGCCAATCCATTTTTGATCCTCAATCTTCCACGCTTTGTCTACTTCGTCTTAAAATAGGGTAAAGAAACACTATATGAACCGGATGAACGAGTAAATTAATTAGGGCTTATTAGGGTTAATTAGAGATTTACTATGGTTTAGTTAGGGTTAAATAGGTTTTAATTACGGCTAATTTCAGTTAATTATGGCTAATTAGTGCTTATTAGGATTCATTAGGGATGTACTAGGATTTAATTACGGTAATCAGGGTTAAGAGTTACTTTGGGTTTCATTAGGGGTTAAGTTCGGTTAATTATGGTTAATTAGGGTACAATTAGGATTTACTTAGAGTTAATTAGGGTTTAGGGTTAGGGTTCAGGGTTTAATTACGGTTTAGGGTTTACGTTATTGAGTTTACGGCATAGGATTACATGAAATTTAATCAAAAGTGTTGATTTTACTCGACCATTGTATTATTGGTTTTGATTTCCCGTAACAATTGATCATTATCTTAAATATTGTTTTTCTCAATCCCTAAGTCCCTGACTTTAATCTCATAAAAAACCATCAAACTAACAAACAAATACCGGTTTCATACGTTGTCTAAAACCAATATATATTCAACAATTTAAGTACAATACATGTTTTCAACAATTTAAGTACAATACATGCTTTCAACAATTAAATGTACAATAGAAATCATCAAACTAACAAACCAACATATTATGATTTCTAACAATTGCAATACAACAAATAATTTCTAGCATAATGTGGCTTCTAACCAGGAAAAAAAAAACAAGAGCTCAGGCAGTAGTGGCGCAAGGTGAACGGTGGTAATGATGGTGCGAATGTGAGGTGGCTATGGAGTGGTGGTGCGCCAGTGGGGTGGCTGTGGTAGTGTGGGGGTGGCTGTGGGGCGACAAGGTGGCAGTGGTGGTGCGGTGGTGCGGCTAGGGGGCAACAAGGTGGTTGCAGAGGCAATAGAGGGAGGGGGGAGGGGGAAGGGTGGTGTGGTGGCAGTTGGCTGTCTCTAGCATGGTTATTATGGGGCGGCAGATATGACGGGAGAGGGGGAAGGGCGGTGTGGTGGCGGGGGGTTGACGCTGGCATGGTGGTGGGGAGGGACGGGACGGGACAAGATGGATGGTGGAAGAGGTGGAGGGGATAGTGGGGGAGGTATAAAGGGGATGGTGGAGGAAAAGAGAAGAGAAGTGTGGCGAGGAGAAAAGAGAAGAAAAAGTGGGGCATTAAGAGACTTTTAGCAACGGATCCTTACCGTTGCTAAAGGTTCATCGCTAAAAGTAATATTTTTAATTTTCTTTTAACCATGAACTTTTAGCAACGAAAAATACCTTCGCAAAAAGGCTTAAAAAATTTGCAAATACTATTTTAACGACAGATTGGTAGTCCGTCACTAATAATTTCAAAATTATTTTCTCTCGGCCAAAAATCCAATTGAAAATAAAAAAATTAGAAAAAATAATTTAGCGACGGATTTTCCATTGGTATCACACTGTCGCCAAAGGTGCCTTTTAGCACAGATTTGTGTCCATCACTAAAAGTCCGTTGCTAAAGATGTGCTTTATTGTAGTGTAGAACCAACCGAATGTTTTATCGGTAAAAACCTTTAGCGACAGCCTTTTGGCGACGGGACAATCTGCTGCTAAAGGTTTAACGACGGATTGCCCTATCGCCAAAAGTCCATCGCTAAAGACGTGTTTTCTTATAGTGTAGATTCTTGAACCATTAAGCTAGGCCTTATGATTCTTATTTAATTGTTGGTCCAAATAGTTTTCTAGGTTGACCCGAATCTATATGGCACACACTTGAGACCGCTTTTCGCACGACTTTGAATATTTGACCATTCAAAAAAAATTTGCATTATTGGCTAGTACAACTTTTTAGTATCTACAGTTCCATCCCCCTTGATGTCTATTGGACAACCTTTTTGGTTAGTCCTTTTGTAAGCAAATCTACAATAGACGTCTACTTTTCCTCATGCCCTTCGGTGCGTGCTTGACATCGGCCGGTGGCATCAGCGTGCTTGCTTGAGACACAAGTCTCGTGAGCCCTGCCACGTGTTGCCGCGCCCGAGTTCTTGCTGCTTCTGTGTTGGTGCATGAGTGCTGGTTGGTGTGTTGGGGTTGGTTGGGTCCCTGACTTGGCAATGATGACATCTCGTGCAGTCCTCTTCACTCACATGGCAAGAGCTCTGTTTTCCTTATGTGCCTTTGCAGGTTTCCTATTTTTATATCTCTTGAGAAGGTAACTGTTTGAACGATCTTCCCCCCTTCATCATGCGTCGCTCACGCTAGTGCGGGATAAACACGAAAGCTTGCTCTGTAATCCTTGCATGTCTCAATTCATTATAACACCTGCAAGGCCCATGGGAAAGACGCTCGATCTCTAGGATATGGAACCTTACACGGGCATGGGGTATTTTCTACCTCCGTTTTCTTAAACTAAGCATTATTGTTTCTCACGAATGACGGTCGAGTCCGTTTTGACCTGCTCGACAAGGCTAATGTGGCGCCGACATCGAAGAGGGCGCCAGAGTCTTCTCTAACCTCACATAATTAATGGATATGACCCTATTGCTGATTAGCTATCTCGCAGTACTTTGTCTTAGTTGAATATGCCTTTATTCCCCGTTGTATACATTATTCGTTGCTCGAGCTATGGCTGACTGAGAATCACAATGCAAAGAGACTGATGGAACTAGCTTTAGCTATAGTCGTTCATCTTGAATGAGGTTCTTGAGACACTTTCCTCTGTACCTGCCAATTCTAATGCAACAAACTCAGATTCAATAGTGGATCTAACATGGCATGTTTATTTAGCAGATTCCATGAAATGGCAGCTTGACCTAATGTAAAAGCGTAACGAATAGTGGAGTTTGTCTCATAATTATCAGAGACCCACGTCATAATATCCTTCTAGACAACAAGGCTTCCAAAACAGGTGTAGCCCTCATACATAGTATTCTCAGATACCCCATCAAGCGAGAAAGAGCATTTCAGTGATCTCGTGAAGGATTGGTGTATCTACTAAGTTTACTAACAGCTTTCGCAATATACAAACCGGTATAGTTCATTATAACAATACGCTGCTGATGATATTGGAATACTTAGTTTGAGCCACACTAGAGCCTCTATATTTGTTCAAATGCACACCAGAACCATTTGGTGTTCCCAAAAGGTTCCACGTCAAAATCATTAATTTCTTCAGTAAAGTTTTTTTTTTGCATAATGTGACTCAGAAAGAATTAAACCATTAAAGCCACGAGTAATTTTTAGGGGTGCAACTTGGGCGGGTTGGACGGGCTCGAGGGTTAGACCATGACCAGGCCGTTCTTCAAAAGTCGTACTCATGTCCAGCCCAGCCCAGCCCATCGACAGGCCGAATAATATGTGTACACGCCAAGCCCATCAAAATTTTGGTGGACACGGGTTGTCCACGGTTATGAGTTATTATTATTTTTAAAACAATTTCAAAAGATATCATTGACAATCTAACTCTATAATTTAGTGATGATAATGAAAAAAAGTACATTAAAGTCAAAAAGTGAACTTAAATATAAGCATAAAAATAAATATTTGGGACAAAATGAGAGATAAAAAGACAACAGTCTCTAACCCTATGATAAGAAATAAAGTAAATAAACGTAAAATCCTCAAAGATCTCTAAACATGAACGAAAAGTGGGAATTGTTGCTTAACCTAGTTTAGAAAATTAAGTTAAGAATATAAGCATGCCTTTGACTTTGAGGCTTTGACTTTGTCAAAGTGGGGGCTGAGAGTTCAGAAAGTATAAAAAAGAAATAGTGTTCTATTAGGTTAAGAGTTTGACAATCGAGATTGCATAGACTTATGTGATTCACGATTTTTAATGACTAAAAGAAATAAAGTAAATATATTGTAACTTGAATATATATATATATATACACACACACACATATATATAATATTATAACTAAAATATAATTTATATTATGATAGTTAGACGGACTGGTTTTTCAGAAACCTTTGCCCATGTTTAGCCCATATTTTTTACGGGTTCAAAATTTTAAGCTCGTCCACCACGGTCTCTACAAAAATAAGTCCATTTTCATATCAAATTTAGACGACATGAAACTTTTGGAAGTTTGAACAACTGACTCATCAGTAACTGTAACCCCCAGAATTTATTTACGGAGCGTTATCGCAGAATAAGCAGATATCAAAAAAAGCCTTCATAATTAATCAGCAAGTCTCCTCCAACACAGTAAATCAGAGCGTACATTAATAAACAGCTAGCCCTTCAAATCCAAAATCCCACCTACCAATCACCTGAAAGCAAAAATAATAAGGGAATGAGCCAAATGCCCAGTAAGGTCGCTCAAAGAACCAATCAATTGGAAACAAAAACTTCTGAGAAACGAAATTTCAGAAGCACAAATTTTTTTTCCCACGGAACGGATAATCAAACTAGATTTTGAATGTAAAACATTTCTGAATATAAAGTCAGACACAAAAGTTTCCAATGTCAAATTATATTTGAAAGACAATATTTCAAAGGTACACCAGTTTCGACTGAACAGAGGTCAGACCAAATATCCAATGTCAAAATATATCTGAGTACGAAGACAGACACAATCGATCAAATATCGAATATCAAATATATCTGAGTACGGAAACAAAAATTATCTGACCAAATATCAAATGTCAAAATATATCTGAGTACAGAGACAGACATTAAGGAGCCATTCAGAAAGTGGTCACATACGTCATTCCTGACATATGAGGCCGATTCAGAAAGTAAAATCGCGATCTCTAACTCAATTCCCCTGAGCTAACCCACGTTTCACTCCACGTGGATAAGTCGGAAATAAGTCACATACACTGTGACATGGCTCATAAAATTACCCAAAGCAAAAATCTCAGAATAATCGTTATCAAATATTGGACATGTCAAACCATATTCAAAGGCTTCAAAATAATATTATCAAATAACGGACTTGTCAAACAATAAGTGTAAGTGGAGTTCACGAAATAATGACGATGATAAATTACTGAAACGAATGATATCGATATGTCAAAATTCGGAGGTCAAACAAATTCGACGAAATTTGATTTTCACGAATCATAGAGTTGACAACAAGTCATTCTTAACAAAGTTCAAAACAAAAAGCAGAGGAAGAATCACTTATCTCCATTTGAAAAAGTTCGGATTTCAAAAGAATCTAAAGACTTACATGAGCGATTAGTCCATCGCTGATTTGAACTTCGAAGATTAAACCCTTACCTTAATCAAGCCTTTTGAGAGCCACAAATACTTAAGCTCCTCCTTAGAGCTTCCAAACTTTCCAAGTCTCTCTCTCTCTCTCTTCTCTCGCAGAAAGGAAAAGAAAAGAAACAGAGAACCCAAAAGGGCTAGGAATGAAATAAAACACTATTTATATGAGATAAAAATCAAGTTTGCATTCGACCGAAAATAATTTTCGGTCGACTCAATCCTTCAGCCGTGAAAAAGCCTTTCCCAAAATCATGAGGTTTTAATCGATCGAAAATCACCTTTAAGTCGACCGGAAACACCCTTAAGTCGACAGGAAACACCTTTAATGAAAATACTTTTAATTCAACCGAAAAATTTTAATTCGACTTAAAAGTACTATTCAGTCGACTAAAAGTACTATCCAGTCAACTAAAAGTACTGTTCAATTATTTTATTTTATATTTTTCGACCGAAAATTAGTTTTCAGTCGACTTAAAACTTTTAAGTCGACTAAAAACTTCAGTAGCTCATTTTCACACACAAAATCTTTTTATTTGAAGCAAAACCCATTTTCATTTGAAGCCAAACTATTTTCATTCGACGGAAAACTAGTTTTCATTTGACTTGAAACTTTTAAATCGACCAAAAACTTCAGAAACTCCAAAACACCATTTTTCTTCATTTTGATTCGAATGAAACCACATTTCATTCGACCAAAAATTTCAGAAACAAACCCAAACCATTTTCACAATATTATCAAAAAGACCACAAACTTATTTGCTTAAAATCATAATTTTGCACAGGGAAAAGAAAATTTTTCGGGATATTACATTCTCCCTTCCTTAAAAAAATTCCGTCCTCAGAATTTAAAACAATTCTTAATTATCAAAAGTAGCTTCTTATCTTTCAATACGAGTCAAAACATTACTCATACTATAACTTTCTAACTTTGAAACATACATGGCATAACTAGCCTACTAAAGAGACTGAGCTACAATTACGGCATTCAAAATTTCAACAATTGAAATCAATCCCCAATACGTAACGCTTCCACTACGCTACTCTAATAATATACCAAACCATATACTTTACAAAATCTGGATAACATGCTTAACTTTAAGCAACTGAGTAAAAGGGGCATTATGATCTAGTAATGCCAAATCTTCCTTTCAAATTTCGCACAAAATTTATGTCACCATATCAATTATTTCCTGATATCACAACCTTTTTTCATACACTATCTGATAGAGCTACTCATAGACATCCGAAGATTATAGTCCTATCCTTCAATTATTCTCCTTGTTCAGTACGAAAAATATCTGAATTCCAAAGACAATTAACATTCGTTCTACGATTACGTACTCAACCCAAATCCAAGGTTTATAGCCAAATCTCAATCTTATAATCTAATAGGAAATAAATTCCCCAAACTTCTTTCACCTTTTCAAGGTTTAATCCCAATCACATATATCTTAGGCTTAGGAGTTTACAGAATCTCAAACCTAAGCTCTGATACCATTCTGTAATGCCCCGAATTTATTTACGGAGCGTTAACGCTGAATAAGCAGAAATCAGAAAAAGCCTTCTAATTATCAGAAGTCTCCTAGATGGTAAATCAGAGTGTACACTAATAATTTCCAAAATGCATCAACACCTGACATAGGGGCCCAAAGCTTTTATGCAATTCAAAAGTTTCTCCAACACGGAGTGTCAAAACAAAACTTAAATGATACCAACTTATATTAGTTGTTACATTTAAATGTCAATACTAACTCTAAAATAAGGCAGCGAACCCTTGGTCACACAGCTAGCCCTTCAAATCTAAAATCCTACCTACTAATAACCTAAAAGCAAAAACAATAAGGGAATGAGCCAAATGCTCAGTAAGGACGCCCAAATGACTAATCAATCGGAAACAAAAACATCTGAGATACGAAATATTGGAAGCACAAAATTTTTTTTCCACGGAACGGATAATCAAACCAGATTTCGAATGTCAAAACATTTCTGAATACAAAGTCAGACATTAAAGTTTCCACAGAACGGACACCAAATCAAATTTCAAATGTCATATTATATCAGAAAGATAATATTTCAAAGACACACCAGTTTTGACTGAACAGAGGTCAGACCTCTGTTCAGTCGAAACTTTCCAGCTCTCTCTCTCTCTCTCTCTCTCTCTCTCTCGCTCTCTCGCACAAAGGAGAAGAAAAGAAACAGAGAACCCAAAAGGGTTAGAAATGAAATAAAACACTATTTATATGAGACAAAAATCAAGTTTGCATTCGATCGAAAATAGTTTTTTGTCGACTCAATCCTTCAGCAGTGAAAATGTCTTTCCCAAAATCTTGAGATTTTAATCGACCGAAAATCACCTTTAAGTCGACCGAAACGCCCTTAAGTCGACTGGAAACACCTTTAAGTCGACCGAAAACAACTTTAATGAAAATACTTTTAATTCGACCGAAAAAATTTTAATTCGACTTAAAAATACTATTCGGTCGACTAAAAGTACTATTCAAAATTTTTTTTGACCGAAAATTAGTTTTCAGTCAACAAAGAACTTCAGTAGCTCATTTTCACACACAAAATCTTTTTATTTGAAGCGAAACCCATTTTCATTTGAAGCCAAACTATTTTCATTCGACCGAAAATTAATTCTCATTCAACTTGAAACTTTTAAGTCGACCAAAAACTTCAGAAACTCCAAAACACCATTTTCCTTCATTTTGATTCGAATGAAACCACTTTTCATTCGACCGAAAATTTCAGAAACAAACCCAAACCATTTTCTCAATATTATCAAAAAGACCACAAACTTATTTGCTTAAAATCATAATTTTGTACGGGGAAAAGAAAAATTTTCAAGGTATTACAGTAACAAGTATAAGCATGTCATCCACATAAAATCATGTAGTTACACCAGTATTACTATCGAATATGCTTTAAGCACAAGTATCAGATTCATTAAATACAAAACCATTTGAAGTTAGAGTTTTATTAAACTTCTCATTCCCTTATTTTGGAGCTTGTTTGAGGTCATACAAGGATTTCACAAGTTTATAAAATTTATCGTCCTCCTGTGGAGCTTTGAACCCTTCGAGCTGGTCCGTATCTATTTCTCATTTAAGAATGCATATCCATTTGATGAACATGCAAATTATGTATGGATGCAAGTGCATTAAAAACTCTATTAGTGGTAATCTTGGTCACCGGTGAGTAGGTGTCGAAACAGTCTACCCCTACTAGACGAGTGGATAGAACAGAACTACATACTTCTTTATTCTTTGGGTAGACATACGTTTTCGAAGGACTTACATCTTTGGTTTCCTTGATGGTGTTTTTGCCTAATAGTTATTGGTCTCATCCTTCAACATTAGGTTCCGGTAGGTAGTGATGTTAGAGGCATATCCTATAAACATACAATCCACAGCTTTAGATCCAACCTTATTCCTCCTGAACTTGGAGATGTCCACTTTGGCTAGACACCACCATATTTTTATGTATCCTAGGTTTGTGTTAGTTCCTTCCATATCGTGTAAGGGTTTTACCGAGCCTTCTGGGAAGTACCCTATTCAGTATGTGATTGGCGAAGAGTAGGCCTCCCCCAACCCGTTCGTGGGTAGGCCAGAGTTAATGATTATCCATTCATCACATATTTAAGGAATCTGTATTCCTCTCAACTAATCCATTAGATTGAGGTCCATATGGAGGAGTTATTTCATAAATTATCCATTTTTCACACAAAAATATTTAAGGGGACCTAAAAGATATTCTCCACTCTTCTCACTTCTAAGTGACTTGATTTATCTATGAACTTGGTTTTTCACTTTTGCCTTGTATTTTAGGAACATATCCTCAGCTTTATCTTTTGTGTCTGGAAGAACGATTCGAGGGCGATGGATTTGCCAGAGGTAAGTTTTTGCAATTACGTTCCCCACAACCCTGGCAGCACAGCAATTTCCCTTGGAGATGTTCTCTCCATCGCCCACCTTCTCATAGTTGAGGAAAAACTTCTTTTTTGCCAAAATATGCCTAACGGCCCAGTGTCGACCACCACTCTTTCGAAGTTATTGTTAACTCAGTTGACTTCCATAACAATAATAATAAATGATATCAAGTTCGGTTTTTAGATTTCTTAAGTACTTTTGTAATACTGATAAATTTTAAATAGATCATTGGACAGATAACGCCGAATGTAACGATGAGATAGATGATATCATTTTCAAAAAAATTTGGTGCAGAAATATGTGAAGATGAACCAGATTTTTCAGAAGTAACAGATTTTTCATGTATAGGAAGTTCAGCGGAATAAAGCCCATATATAAATCAATTGATTAAGATAAAATATTAAGTCCTCTGACCAACATCTATACTTATGACCATTAAAATAATCAAACGTAGACAGATAAGAAATAATGATTATTAAAGGAGCATAGAAATCACATTTTAGATTGTTGGGGAAAGGGCTAACATGCTCAAGTTAGTAAAGCATAAATGAAATATAAAATGAACAGATAGACTACTTATATCGTCAAGGACTTATCGATTTAGAAGAGCCATGGTTAACAGTGATACTGTCCCAAAAGGTGATTTCCCCCAACTAGGTTCTTTGATGCAGATGGGCTACATGGCAACGCCTCCTAGAATTCAATGGCCAAGCTGAATGCGTGCATATTAGAAGAGCTGTGGACTTGTTAACGTGGCAATCCGAGCCAGAAGTATACAGACTGAAAGATTGAGCGAAAGAAGATAAGACTTTTGTGTGTAGAAATTTAATGCTGGATGAGGTGTGCTCTTCTAGCAGCGGAGAAAGACTACGCTTCGTTTGACAAAATTTTTTTTTTGATTTTCAGTTTTTAAAGAGCAGCTTAATTTTTTTTTTTATAAAAACAAGTGGGTGTTTGATAACCCCTTTTTTTTTGTGTTTGGTAACCCTTTTTATTTTGACTTTTTTTTTTTGATGGTTTGCGGTGGCGGTGGTGGGGCGTAGCGGTGGTCGACGGTGGTGGTGGTGGTGGCCGACGGCCGGAGGTGGCTGCCGGCAGTCACCGGCGGTGGTGGCCGGCAGCCGGAGGTAGCTGCCGGCCGTCTCCGGCGGTGGTCGCCGGCGGCCGGAGGTGGCTGCCGGCAGTCTCCGGCGGCCGGAGGTGGCTACCGGCAGTCTCCGGCGGTGGTCGCCTGAGGTGGCTGCCGACGGTGGGAGGGTGGTGGTGGTGGTCGAAAAAAAAAATCAAAAGTGAAAAAAAAAACCAGTTTTTGGAGTTTTTTTGTTTACTCTGCAGTTTAAAAACTGGTTTTTTAAATTGAAAAAAAAATGGTTACCAAACACTCCTTTTTTTTCAGTTTTTAAAACTGAAAAAAAAGAGGGAAAAAAAGAGTGTCAAACGGGGCCTAAGGGTGTGTTTGATTATCCAATTTAATACTTAAAACTGAAAATTTTCAATAACTTAAAATTAAGTGTGTTTAATAACCAACTGTTCTCAACCTATTCTGGTCATACCCAAGGGCCCACTAGGGGTCCCGCTTGGCACGAACACATCGACACCGTTAACGGTCAAATTTTCAACACATAGAACCGGTCAAAGTGCGCACGCTCATGTCACATGCGCTTCTTGTTTCGCACGCCTTAGTCACCAATTATTTCACGTTAGCGTGACTCACGGTAGCACGATGGTCACGCCGCGACTACCTGAGCTCCTTTTTACCAAAATTATCGACCGATGGCGCAACCGGAACGACGGGGTCAAGGGCAAAGGCCTTGGCCAACCCCATGAGGCCGGCCTATATGGGGGGTTGGCCTTGGGCTTCCCCCCCCCCCCCCTCGGTTGTTCACTTTTTTCACAAAGTCCTTTCCGTGCTTTGTTCACTTCGTACGCTTCGTATGTGACTTTGGCACCTTGTTCGTTATGTGGGTACGACTCACGACAACACGTTCGTCGTTACGCAACTTTCGGATTCGTCATTGCCCATCAAAATACCTACCGTCAGCCCGCCCAAAGTTCACCAAAAAGGGGAGTGGCCTTGGCCTCCCTTCATGGGAGTTGGCCATTGGCCTTTGACCTTGGCCACCCCTTAGGGTTGGCCTCGACCTCACCAAGGGGTTTGCCTCGGCCTCACCAGGGGGTCGGCCTCGGCCTCACCATGAGTGGAGGCCTTGGCCTTCCCCATTTTTGGCCTATGCCCTCCCCCCACTGCGCGCACTTGTTTTCTTGAGTCTATGCACCTTTACGATGTTTACGGCATTTGCACATCAACCTCGCAACGGTTGTCACCAGTGCACTGTTCCCGCGACCCTCGTCGGCTAGACGTCACTCCACGAACCCCGTCGCCTGGAAGTTACTCTGCAACCCTCGTCGCCCAAACGTCACTCCGCGACCCCCGTCGCCCAGACATCACTTCTCGGCCCCATCCCTCGGACGTCACTCCACGACCCCCGTCTCCCGGAAGTCACTCCGGCGAGCCTATGCGTCGCGCCACTAATACAGCCATGCCCCCAGGCTCTCTTTCACAATGTCTTGCCCCGGGGCACCATACACACTTCAGCGCGTCCGTGTGCCATTTCCATAACATGTGCCCCGGCACCGGGTATGGTCTCGTCGCCGCGCCTGAGCACCACTTCCATGACATGTGCCTGGCACTAGGTATGGTCTCGCGACGGTTATCACCGCACTCGTGCACCACTTCCATGACATGTGCCCAGGTACAAGGTATGGTCTCGCGACGGTCGTCGCCGCGCCCGCGCGCCACTTCCATGACATGTGCCCCGGCACCAGGTATGGTCTTGCGACGGTCATCATCGCACCCGTGCGCCACTTCCATGACATGTGCCCCCGCACCAGGTATGGTCTCGCTACGGTCGTTGCTGCGCCCTTTTGCCACTTCCATGACATGTGCCACCGGCACCAGGTATGGTCTCATGACGATCCTCGCCATGCCCCTGCGCCACTTCCATGACATGTGCCCCCCGCACCAGGTATGGTCTCGCGACAGTCGTCGCCACCCCCGTGCGCCACTTCCATATCATGTGCTCCCGGCACCAGGTATGGTCTCGCAACGGTAGTCGCAAAGCCCGTGTGCCACAATCCTGTTACAGGCCTCCGGGCATCACACTTATTCACCACACCATGCGCCCCCGCCATAGACTTGGAACATACTTCGATCCACTCTCCGGAGTGTGCAGCATTCCGTGGGGGCTCTGCTCGTAGTGCTCTGGCACGAGGACCCCTCGCAGCGGGATGGGCTCATTACCACAAAGCCATAGCCGTCTTCATTTTGGGGAGCTCCGCTCGTAGTGCTCCGGCACAAGGACCCCTCACAGCGGGATGGGCTCGTTACCACAAAGCCATCACTGCCATGGGATAAGCTCATTACCACAAAGCCATCGCCGTCTTCATTTCGGGGGGCTCCGCTCGTAGTGCTCTGGCATGAGACCCCTCACAGCGAGATGGGCTCGTTACCACAAAGCCATCGCCACCACGGGATGGACTCGTTACCACAAAGCCATCGCCGCCACGGGATGGGCTCGTTACCACAAAGCCATCGCCATTTTTATTTCGAGGGGCTCCGCTCGTAGTGCTCCGGCACGAAGACTCCTCGTAGCGGGATGGGCTCATTACCACAGAGCCATCGCCACCACGGGATGGGCTCGTTACTACAAAGCCATTACCGTCTTTATTCTGGGGGGGCTTCGCTCATAGTGCTCAGCACGAGGACCCCTCGCAGTGGGATGGGCTCGTTACCACAAAACCATCGCCGTCTTCATTTCGGGGGCTCTGCTTGTAGTGCTCCGGCACGAGGACTCCTTATAGCGGGATGGGCTCGTTAGCACAAAGCCATCATCGCCACGGGATGGGCTCATTACCACAAAGCCATCGCCGTCTTCATTTTGGGGGGCTCCGCTCGTAGTTCTCCGGCACGAAGACCTCTCGCAGCGGGATAGGCTCGTTACCACCAAGCCATCGTGACCATGGGATGGGCTCGTTACCGCAAAGCCATCGCCGTCTTCATTCCGAGGGCTCCGCTTGTAGTGCTCTGGCACGAGGACCTTTCACAGCGGGATGGGCTCGTTACCACAAAGCTATCGTCGCCACGGGATGGGCTCGTTACCACAAAGCCATCACCCTCTTCATTCCGGGGGGCTCCACTTGTAGTGCTCCGGCATGAGGACCCCTCGTAGTGGGATGGGCTCGTTACCACAAAGTCATCGTCACCACGGGATGGGCTCGTTACCATAAAGCTATCACCGTCTTCATTCTGGGGGACTCCGTTCATAGTGCTCCAGCATGGGGACCCTTCGTAGAGGGATAGGCGACTGCTTCGGGACACTATCTCCGTCAGGGTGCCTTCGTGACTGGCCTACGTGCTCTAGCACTAGGGGCTCGCGTCGGGATCCCTAGGGACTATGACCCCTAGGTCATTCCGAGATGGGAACAGGTCTTTGGAAGGCATTGCTCCTAGTCTACCTGACAGCTGGGCGTCGGGTCTGCCCTTCCGCTGCCAGGCTTGTGGGACTCTACAAGGGCTTGAATTGGTGGCTAGATCAATGGGTTCTCTGGCCACACCGACGTGTATATATATATCACATATGCATATATATACATATACATATACATACATATATATATACATACACATGTACATATATATACATATATATATATATGTATATATAAATACATATATATATATACATATATATATATATATATATAGTATAAAACAATTATGATTCTTTTTAGCGGCAATTTGATGTGACAAAAAATAAGTATGCTATAAATAATGGTGACAATTAACATTAACAATTCCGATTTGAAAATAAGACCATATCTGCGATGAACTTTCTGTTACTTTAAGTCTTTAATTAGCAGTTAATAACTGATTTATTTATTCTGATTTAATTATATTGATCGTATTTTACTTTAATTTTGTTTTTCACCAAAATTTATAACATTTATATCTTTGTGGAAACAGGAAGCACGGTCATGTTAAGATGCCCAGATTGACAAAATCAGTAATCACCCAACCACGTCTGGAGTAGAATTAAACAAAGAAACCGATGCAAAAAATGTAACGCCTAAATAGACAACAAGAAAGACCGAGACAAAATATTGAATAGGATTACATACTCTTAAATTCATTCTAACCCAAGACCTTTTATCGGCTTCCCTGTCTCTCTTGACCCATTTCTTGAAAACACCAAAGAGGTGTTTGATAAAACCCCACAAGGAATTGCTTAGTTTGGAACTACCAGCTTCTTTGACTTTGCGACGTAGTGTTATTTATTCGTGACTATGTTGCTCAAATTTGCAATAAAATGTCAAGAATTTACAATATCACGTTGCTTTAACGAAATTGAAGTTTTTGGTTACTCTTGGACTCTCTGACTTGTTTCAATAAGTGAAGCCCTTGCCTTCCGCCTAGAAGCCATTTGTGCCTGTTAAACGAACTAAGCAGAGAAGAAAAACTGAGTTGGTGTCCGATAGATAGGCTTGACCGGTTATTTTGCAATGCTTTTGACATAAGATATTTGAGTGCAACGCGTAGAGGGCACGCCCTTACTAAATCAAATAAATTAAACCATCAACACTTACAGATCCAGCTATACCTCCATAAATATGGCAGTTTCAGCTCATCATTTTTAAGCACAATGCCTAGGAAGCAATTAATGGAGAAATTGAGAAAGCATCCAAGATCTAGCACATGCTCAAGGGGTAAAAGGAAAAAGGCATCCAAGATATAAGTTATAAATCCCAAGAATGCTAGATGAACGGATTCTTCTTCTTTTCTTCCTCTTCTTCACCCCTAATCTCCTCCTTAAAGGCAGCCGATAGATAGGAACTGGCCTAGGGGTGAAGCAGCAAAGCCAAAAAGATTGCCGCAGGCACAAAAGCAAGTGCTTTGGTTCTAATGATAAAATCTGCTGTGGTCATTGTTTTGTTCATCTTTTTGGTCAACAAAATTCTAAAAGTGAAAAATGACATTGGTTTTAAAAGCTAGTGCGCCTAGGACTAAAGTGTTCAGTGAATGAGAATTTGGCAAAAGAATTTGTTAACCCATAAAGTTCAGACTTACCATGTCCCTTTGACCTCACACCGTATTGGGGAAGTTGCGCGGAAGGTGTAATGGAGAAGAGTCTAGTCAAACTGCCCAGAATGCTTCAAAAGGCCTTTCCACGCCGCGCTAACCGCACAAATCACGCTCTTTTTCAAAAGCATAGTTATCAATACCGTACCGGTATCGGCCGTATCGGCCGGTATGTACCGCTTTTATCTTTTACTGGTACGGTATTCCTTACATTTTATACCGGTCAAAACACCTCACTGTACCGGTTGTACAGGCCGAGATAGTGTGTTTGTACCGGTACCTTAAAAAATGTAAAAGTAACAAATTTTATTAAAAATTTTATAAATTGACCATATAAAGATTAAATAGAAAAATATTTTAAGTTATATTATACCAAAGCCTCTGTAGCTTTATACTCATAATATTTATCACAATTTGTAAAATCTTTCCTCATAAGTTTTCGATCTTCACTTAACTTTAATGTATTTCAATCTAGAAGCTTTGATCATATTCTTTCATCCAGATGATGTACTGCTTTTCTTATACGTGAGCGCACACTTAGAAAAATAACTTATTCTTGAACTCAAAAACGTTGTTATTGAATAAATAACTTATTTTAACATAAAAGTTTGCAAACGAGATCGTCAAAAAAGAGTCGAATAAACAACTTATTTGGGAACCAGTAGTTTATTTAAAAATTAAGGTAATTCAAGCTTTATATAACAAATATTTTATTTTAGAAGAGCTGTGGATAAGAAAATACATGTGTGTGTGTGTGTGTGTGTGTATTGTTAGTTCGTCAATAAATGAATATTACATATATATAATATTGATGAAAATTTTGAGACGGTACCGTACCGATACGTACCATTTTATAGAAAAAAAAGTACGCACTCTGGTACGGTATTTATAACTATGTCCAAAATGGCTTTGCCTAGTCCTAAAAGAGGCGCTGCATGTGGTTTTAATGGACTTTGTTGCTAGGCACGCTTTTAATAACTAAGGAAAAGCATGGGAAGTAATGATTTATCTTACTTTTCCTGTTTTAAAAACTAGTTTTCAAAATTGAAGGAAAAAAAATTTATATGCTAAACACATTTTTTTTTTCTCAAGTTAAAAAACTGGAAACCAACCAGTTTTCAAACGTATCTTAATCTTCAAAAAAGAGATACATAAAAATTATGCTTGAATAGACTAGATCAATACCAAAAGAAAATAGTTGTGGGGATTTTTTTAACCCTAACAATCATCGTTACAAAAAAAATAGGGCTAAGTACAGCAGTGTCCCTGAGGTTAGGGTATAATTACAGTCAAGGACATTAAGTTTCAAAATGTAACATACCGTGACCAAAAACTTTGAAAATGTATCAGCCGTATCCATCCGTTAGGGTTCCGTTAAAAAATTATACTTTTTGGCTGATGTCATTCATATGTATTTTTTAAAATGCCAATACTACACTTATACCATATATCTACATAACACTGTATAAAGATTACAAACCCTTATTTAAAAAAATTAGGCTTTCAACCCTAATTCCCAAAATTAGGGTTTCAAACCTACTTCTTTCTCTTTTCAAATTAAGATTTTAACCCTATTTTTAAATTAGGATATTATTGAACCCTTATTTTTTTCACTATTTCTTATTTTAAATCCTTTTTTCTTTATTTTTTCTATTTTTAAATCTTTAAATTTTCACTTTCATATCTTTAAATCATTTTTTTCTCCTCTTCTTCTTCACAGCAGCCCCCCGACAAATCCCCATCTCCTATTTCCCGTCCAATCGGCGATCGATCAACCAACAGCGCCCGCGATGGAGTCGGTGCCACCAGCAACCCCGACGGATCCCTATCTCCTCTTTCCAGTCCAACCAGTGACCAATCAACCAACAGTGCCTGGGATGGAGCCGGCACTGCCACCACAATCCCCGACGGATCCCCATCTCCTCTTTCCCGTCCAATCGGCTACATATCTACTTCTTTTTTTTGGATAATTACCTTAAATCTTGTTTTAGTTGATAGGTTGACTTAAACACAGTGGTAGATCGGTGGTTGATGGAGTTCGTTGTGGTAGTTTGATGACTGTCAGCGATGGTGGTCAAGAGTGGTCCGTGATGGTGGGTTTGGTTTTGGGTAGTTGTCTATTTAAGGTTAGGGTGGTCAAATGGTGGTAGTTGTGGTGGAATTTGGGTCATTGGTGGAGGCGGTGGTGGATTTCGGGTTGGTGGTGGTAGATTGGTCATGGCAATGGTGCAGGTGGTGGACCACGGCATGGTGCAGGATGGTTGGGTCACGGTGGTGGTGCTGAGTGCTTGGGTCACGACTGTGGTGCCCGGTGGATAGGTCACGGCGGTGGGGCATTGTGGGTGTAAGTAGTGGTTTGGGAAGAGAGAGGAAAAACAAACTGAAGAGAGAGAGAGAAATTTATGGGGTAAAAAATGGTTTGGGAAGACAGAAGAGGAAAAAAATAAAATAAGAGAGAAATTATATTTTGAAAGTAAATAACCTTCAAACTCAAGGGTAATGAAGTCATTTTCTTAAAACCGTTAAGTATTTTTGTATTCCGTTTGGTCAACGGACATAAGTATAATTTGTCCAAACTATTGTCCTTAACTGTAATTACCCCCAAACCTCAGGGATATAAGTGTAATTAGCCCAAAAAAATCATCACTACAAAGAAACGAAATGAATAATGAATGATACTAGAAGTACAAAGTGATGATATTTTCTGAACATAAACCAACCAGGGAAATTGCATTTCGTTGCTCAAGCTAAACCTGCAGTTTTTAACCAACCCTATGACCGGACAGATAGTTTTGGAAAACTCCAAAAGTCTATCAGATACACAACCATCCTATGTAAGACAAATTAAATTGTCCTCTTCATACACAGCCTCTCATCACAAAACCACCACAATCACTTCTTTGGAAGAACCTAAAATCACTGCAGTGAGGAAATAATTGATAAGAAGCTAAGAAAGTTAAGCAGGGTTGGGAAGGGGACATAAGAAAGTTAAGCAGGGGTGGATAAAGTAAGTAATATTGACTAAATTCAACCTTCCCTCACCACGCTTCTAATTCCCATGTTGAAACGATTACAACAATTATTGTGCTACCACGTAACACGTAATGGGTTCGAAAACATACCGTACGAAGTCTCCGAAAATTCCGACGTAGGATCCTTGTTGTTACGAGCCTCCAACACGCTTGATCTTTTTCGCAGGTACGAAAACGGCTACTAGAGTCGAGTTCTTCGTCCACGAACCAAATCCTAGAGCTTGGTGATTGCTCTAGAGAGAGTGCTATAGAGAGAGGGATTATTGCTATGACTACTTTATTTATTGGGATATCTCTAGCCTTTATATAGAGATACAATTAGAGACTGGCTTTACCTCCAACTCTTAGGAGATAAAGATTGTATTTATCTCAAACACTTAAGAGATAAATATTCTCTAAATAACTGTATTTATCCAAACTAACAAATACACATTATCTGTTAGTGGGCGGATAATGGGTCCACTGACCCAATTTATTAACAGCTCCCACTCGCCCACACACAGGGCAAATAAATCGTACAGTCCCTCTTTATCTCTCGTCCACTCATCTCCTCATACAGGAAATGGAACGTGCGACCTACGAGAAAGGATGTCCAGTTGAGGAGTATTGTATTAAGTTATCACCAAACTAACACAATACATCACTCCAATAAATCTCGTATGTACCCCAGATAGTTCAACTACACCAGATTAAACACTCTCAAATCCCTCATAGTGAGCAGTGTTAAACCTCTCATATGTTATGTATTCATGACTCATATCGAAACGAAAATCGACAAAGTCGCCCGGGCTATGAATCACACAACATGATGTAATATTGAACTTTCTTCCCAAAGCCCTCATGTCATTCCAATTAGACCCAACCGCTTTCCTAGACATGCCCCGCGAGACCGCATCATCCATGATCCAAGGGTACATGCTAAAGTAGCGACATTGAGTATCCTCTTCATGACATAGTCTAAGGTGAAAAGGGTACTATATAGGATCAAAAATTTCGATCCAAGTGGCTCACACAGTGACGAAGCAGGGATTCATTCGTCACTCCCACTGTCGGTCTGCATTTAGCACATGCAGTATGATTTGCATGCTATGGCGTAACCCGCAAGGGCGTGTCACATAAATGTATAATAAATACGCCATACGAATCTAAGTCTAGTCGCTGTACAAGCGCCTAACCTGAGTTTTTCAGCCCAGTCACTCTCATAGTGCCTGCCTGAAATCTCACATTCGGCTGTAAACAGGCTACATAGAGTTGTGGAGATACTCTATGATCGACCTACATTTTTAGGTCTCATCTTAGCTCCAACTAAGGCGACATGTTTGCTTTATAAGCTGTATCATCTTATTCGCCCACTTGGCGCTTAAGACAATTATGTCTCATCTTGCTCGCTATCTTAGCGCCAAGGTGAATTACCCGTGTGAGTGGGTCAATTCGAGCCTGGTGACACTCTCAATAAGGATGTATATGTAATCACAAAGATTATCCATTCATTCCAAAATAAACTCAAATCAAGGAACGAAAATTTAATGTAATAAATAATGTCAAGTACATAAGATGCCATAAACATATCAAAACCTACGTAGTCCCATACTCCTAATGTGAGAAAGGAAAACATCTCTAGCAATGGGCTTGGTCAAAGGATCAGCCACCATTCTGCCAGTAGGTATATGTTTCATGGACACCTCTCCTTGCGCAACTAAAGTTCTAATGAAGTGATAACGAAGGCCTATGTGTTTGGCCTTCCCATGATATTTGGGGTCCTTTACAAAATCTAGGGCAGCTGTATTGTCACAGTGAACAGTGACAGCCTCATCTGCATGAGCTGTAACCCCTAAAGACTGTAAGAATGACCTCAACCAAACAGCTTCCTGGACTGCTGCTGAACAAGCAACATACTCCGACTCCATCGTGGATAGGGCGATGCAAGTCTGTTTCTTGCTGCACCAAGAGATAGCTCCACCTCCTAGTATGAATGCATAACCTGAAGTGGATCTGCGCTCATCTCTATCACCACCCCAATCAGCATCGCTGTATCCTCTCAGTCTCAAGTCTCCACCATGATAACACAGGACGAGATCAGCGGTTCCACGTAAGTATCGAAGGATCCTCTTCACCGCATTCCAATGAGCGGGTCCAGGATTACTCTGATAACGACTCACCATTCCAACGGCATAGCAGATGTCTGGACGCGTACACAGCATAGCGTACATCAGACTTCCTACTGCAGCCGCGTAAGGCACTTTGGACATCCGATTCTTTTCCTCATCATTCTTTGGGCATTGGTCTGTGGTCAAAGTACACGCCTTGTCCATTGGAGTGTCTATGGGTTTTGAGTTATGCATACGAAATCGTTCAATGACTTTCTTGATGTATGTCTCTTGAGACAAACCGAGAAGTCTCTTTGGACGATCACGTATGATTTTAACCCCGAGCACATAATTAGCTTCTCCCATGTCCTTCATCTCAAAAGTTGAGGACAGCCACTGCTTAGTGGCGACAATGGAACTCATGTCATTCCCAGCTAAAAGAATGTCATCCACATACAAAGAAAGGATTAGAATATTTTTCTTGGATCGTTTTACGTAAACGCAATGGTCTTGTTCAATCATTTCAAAACCTATAGAGGTAATGGCATGATGAAACCTAAAGTACCACTGCCTAGACGATTGTTTGAGACCATATATAGAACGTTTGAGACGGCAAACTTTGCGCTCATGTCCTTTGACTTCAAAACCCTCGGGTTGAGCCATATAAATCTCTTCGTCTAGTTCTCCATTGAGAAACGCAGTCTTAACATCCATATGAAAAAGTTCTAAATCCTGCTGGGCGACAATAGCTAGGATCAGGCGAATTGAAGCAAATCTCACCACTGGGGAGAAAGTATCTTCATAGTCCACACCCCGCAGTTGGGTATAGCCTTTCGCCACAAGACGTGCCTTATACTTGTCGATTAACCCATCTACCTTGCGCTTGACTTTAAAAACCCACTTGTTTCCAATAGTCTTGCGCCCTGGCGGAAGGTCAATCAACTCCCAGACTCGATTCTTTTCCATTGAGCTTAACTCATCCTTCATTGCAGCCATCCACTCATTTCTAGCAGATGAAGATAAGGCTTCTTCCACAGAAGTAGGCTCGTCTTCATCATTTGGAGTGCACATAAGAATTTCTCCGTCAATCTCAAAACGACGACGTGGAACTCTTCCTCGTGCACCTCTACGCAGTTGAGAATCTTGTTGACCTAATGGTCCTTGTGGTGTGCTCCCACTGTCTGGGATACTCCCACTAGGTTGAAGGTCACTTACACTATCTTCAGCGACAACCGGATGAGGAACTAATTCCCCACCTTCGCTTGAAGATGGTAAAGTGGGTTCAACCTCCTCTAACTCATAGAGGTCAAGATTCTTACTCGCATCTCCAATGCTAGGAAAATCACTCTCTATGAAATCGACATCACGAGACTCTATTTCAGTCCTTCCACCATTTGGATGTTCACCATACATTACATAGCCTTTAGAGTTTTCAGAATACCTTAGAAAGATACTCTTCTTTGCTCTAGGCCCTAGTTTCCCATACTTATGAGAAGTACTGTGAACATAACCTGCTGAGCCCCATGGGCGCAAGTTATCCAAATTTGGCTTTTGGCCATTCCAAAGCTCATAAGGGGTGGATTTGACTGACTGTGAAGGCACACGATTAAGTATATAGGCTGCAGTCAAAAGGGCATCCCCCCAAAAAGATATTGGAAGGTTTGCTTGCGCCATCATAGACCTAACCATGTCTAACAATGTTCTATTCCTTCTTTCCGCAACACCATTTTGTTGTGGAGTATTAGGAATAGTAAGTTGCCTGCGTATCCCCTTTTCCTCACAAAACTTCTTGAAGTGATCTGACAAATATTCGCGTCCTCGGTCAGTGCGAAGAGTTTTTAAATTCTTCTCTTTCTGATTCTCAACCTCAGCTACAAAGCGTTTGAAACAGTCCAAAGCTTCGTAGCGGTGAGATATCAGATACACATAACCATATCGCGTATAATCGTCTATCAGTGTAAGGAAATAAGAGGCGCCATGGCGTGCCTTTACACTCATAGGTCATATATCAGAGTGAACTAGCTCAAGTGGTTGAGTTGCTCTCACAGCCTTTCCAAAAGGCTTCCTGCATGCTTTACCGGCCAAACAAGCCTCACAAGTTTGTAGATTGACTTTTGCGAGTGGGCCTAAAAGGCCTTCTCTAGCCAAACGAGTCATTCTATCTTGGCCTATGTGGCCCAGTCTTGCATGCCAGGTGGTAGAATCATTCACAATATTATCATTCACCACATAAGAATAAGAAGACTGAGAATCAATTAAATCCAATTGAAAAAGACTATCCATGCGAAAACCATGTCCGAACAAAACATCATCCAAAAAAATGTCCAACTTATTACCCCTAAAAATAAAGGAAAAACCACTGTCTAATAAAGCAGTAACTGAAAGTAGATTAAGCCGAACTGTGGGTGCATATCGCACATCCTCTAGAATCAATGTGCGCCCAGTGCGCAACTTGAGCTGGTAAGAACCAACCCCTAGCACCTCTTCGGAGCTATTGTTTCCCATGAAGATATGTTTGCTTCCTACTGGAATCCGGTGATAATCTACGAACCCCTCTCGATCACGTGCTACATGTTTTGTTGCACCTGTATCCACAAACCACACAGGTTGGGAATGAGCAACCATCACATGTGAGGAAACATATAACTGAGAGAGAGATTCTGAAAGTACCTTCTTCGGCTCAGTGCAATCACGAGCGAAGTGTCCTTTCTGTTGACAGTTGAAGCATTTAACTTTAGACAGATCCTTTTTCCCACCACGTTTTCCTCTCTTGCGTTTCTTCATTTTTCCTTCCTTTGGCGCAGAAGTGCTAGCCTCGCCTTTCTTACCTTTCTTACTTTGTCTTCTGCGCTTGCCATTTGCATTGCGCGATCCCCCTTGGGCGACATAAGCAAGGGTCTTGTCAGCATCTCGAGTCTCGCCTCAAGGATGACATGCTGTGAAACATCAGAAAAGTTCTTGATGTTTTCACTGTGGGTCAATATCTGTTTCATATTGGCCCATGAGGCAGGAAGGGACCTTATGACAGCTCTGACTTGCTGCTCATCTGTGAGCGCATGGCCAGCATCCCTTAGCTTACCAATCATATTGGACATCATCCTTAGATGTTCACTCATGGTATGCTTAGGGTCTTTTGTGTACTCCTCAAACTTAATCACAAGGCTACGAAGCCGCGTAGTTGAGGTTCCACCAAAAGAAAACTTGAGCTGCTCCCATAAAGCTTTGCAAGTTGGAAGTTCATCATACTGCCCGATTAGATCATTTTGCAAGCTGCTCAACAAGGTGTAGCGCGCACTACGATCTTTCTGATTCCATTTCTGGTAGGCAGTGTGGTCTCTTAGGGGTTGCGCCTCAGTTGGCGCGACCATCTCCTTGGTCAAGTGCTCCTCGAGCTCTTGTTCGTTCAGCATGAATTTCATCTTTTTGTGCCAAACGTCATAATTATCTCCGTTAAGTTTCTCACCCTTAACGAGATCAGCTATGACATTCTTGGTGGCCATTATATTCACTACATTAGATTGCGCAAGGAAAAGACATTAATTATACATCCTTCTATTTATTTCAAAAAATTCAAATGAAAAACATAATCCTTCCTCACATCATGAAATCGAAAATCTGCTAAGCTCGTAATCATCTCCCATGTATGTGAGTTGGGAAAAATATTTTTCAAGTAATTTTTCGCAATAAATTTCATCATCATATAAGCCACAATATAATAAATCATCCACATGATAATTTAGAACAATATAAAATTGCACCATGCAATAAAGTGTGCAAGGACTCCATTGAGCCCATTGGCATTCTAATAACTTATGCTAAGAAAATTCTGTCTTGAATAATGTGCGTGCGAAATTACATCCCCGTACAAGGCTTTCTGGAAATATACAGGGAAATAGTAGAATACAACATCTTTGAGAATCCTACTACAAACTACTCCAATAAAACAAATGGAGATGCCGCACAGCACATTATTCTCAAAAGAATTTTCTTAAAACAAGAGTAAACACATTAAACATAAGTTTCTTTAGAATGCCAATCTAATATCCATCCATTTAACCTAAAACTAGCATGCTCAAATAATAAGTTAAAGGGTAATAAAATGGATGAATATGCCACATTCTCCTCCCAAGGAAAACGGGCGACAAGGGCCTTGAAAATATAAATGGTTTAAAAGTGTGAATTTACCAAAAACCCAACAAATATACCTCAAAAGTATATTTAAACCATAACACAAATCAAGGCAAGCATGTAACAAATTAGACATAATTTATCTATGTCATATAACTCTCCAAAAATATTTATTGCTACTCACGAAGTGCAAAAAATAATATTTACGCATTATTCGTATTTTTGGAAACCACAAAAATACTCACAAATGACCAAAAATGAGAGATAAATTTTTAAAAAGATGACAAACAGTAAATTTAACCCTAATATACCCTCTGAAATTAAATAAAAAATTCTGTGTGTATAAAACAAAATTTTAAAGTTAATTTTCCATAGAAAAAGTCGTTTAAAAATTAAACAGAACACACACAGAGGGTATAAAGGTAATTCAACACCATTGAAAATTTTCAGAAGGCACGACAAGGCTCCACTCGCCGGCGGTGAAAAAACACCGGCCAAAAAACAGTCCGCACGCGCCTCCACGCGCCACCGTGCGTGTGGGACAGCGCAGCGGTTCTTGGAGCAGGCGAGTGTGAAGCACGCGCGCGTGCACGCGGGCGCGTGGCCACTGCCTTGCTGGCGCGTGGAGCGCGTGACGACTCATCACGGCACGGCTTGCTCGCGTGAGGCGCGTGGTCGGCTGACTCGGCGCGTGCGACGCTTCTTGGCGCGTGGAGCGCGTCTGCGGCTCGGCTTGGGCGCGTGGTACGCGTGTAACACTGTTCATCTTCTTCATAGGAAAACCCTAATTTTCTCAGCGCCGCCATGTCGCGATGCCAACTTTCAAAGGCCATATCTCTCTCGTTTTTAAGCCAAATAATGCGTATGATATATCGTTGGAAAGCTTATGCGACATAGATTAATTATGTACCAACCGATCATGATAAAAACTGAATATCATGCTCCGAATTTGAGTCCCAAAACTCGAAAAAATCACAGTTTTCTTGAAAAATAAAATCGTGATTTCTCACAAATCATGCATCCAAAAATCACGAAATTTTATGGAGTTCATCCTCAACCATAGGAGAACAAAACTATATAATTATTTTTCAGAAAACATGCTCAATAAATTTCGAATTTTTGTAATGGGTCTCGGACATGTATCCGGAAAAAATCGCAACATGCACATAAATTAATCTAGCATGTTAAAGGCGAATCAACAAGTAATCATGCTCTGATACCAATGTTGAAACGATTACAACAATTATTGTGCTACCACGTAACACGTAATGGGTTCGAAAACATACCGTACGAAGTCTCCGAAAATTCCGACGTAGGATCCTTGTTGTTACGAGCCTCCAACACGCTTGATCTTTTTCGCAGGTACGAAAACGGCTACTAGAGTCGAGTTCTTCGTCCACGAACCAAATCCTAGAGCTTGGTGATTGCTCTAGAGAGAGTGCTATAGAGAGAGGGATTATTGCTATGACTACTTTATTTATTGGGATATCTCTAGCCTTTATATAGAGATACAATTAGAGACTGGCTTTACCTCCAACTCTTAGGAGATAAAGATTGTATTTATCTCAAACACTTAAGAGATAAATATTCTCTAAATAACTGTATTTATCCAAACTAACAAATACACATTATCTGTTAGTGGGCGGATAATGGGTCCACTGACCCAATTTATTAACACCTTTGGAAACAGTCTCATTGCCCAGGTTTAAATTAACATATACGGAGTACAACAGTGACCAGGAAAACCATTAATTAGTCAGACTTACATTTCTCTAACATACTTCAAGTGGATCAAAGTATTCGGAGGAATGGAACATTCTGTTGAAATAATAATAATCTTCATCTTTTTAGTCACATGTTATTAATTAAGTTAGTGTGTTAATGACATGTTAGTGGTCATTAGTCATGTGTTAGTGGGTGTTACTAATATGTTAGTGGGGCGTGTATTCTCTCAAAATCTCTAAATTGCCTCCTCATATATTTGTGAGTGTGAGTTTGAGTGCAACAAAGTGTAAGCTTGAGTGACCATTTGTGTACAACACATTCTGGGAGGAAATACAAATCTAAACAGAATGAGGATGATTGAAGAGGCCAACAACCAGAAACTTAAACTGAATTGGTCCAGCATTGCTTCATATTACGGCATTCTTACTAAAATCTTGAAACGGTTAAGATCAAAAGCAAAAAAAAAAAAGCTTGCAGGTGTGGTAAAAACATATACCATACACGCAACTTCTTTGTCACAAGGAAATTGCGTGGGACCTGGTCGGAACTTTCAACCAGTCACTTTTTCGTCAGTGTCTGCCACTCCCCAACCCCACCCCTACACGCAACTAGCTTTAGGCAAGTTGCTGCTTGTGGGGTTCAATGGACTTTGTGCCTAGGTGCGTATTTAACAATTAAAGAAAGCAAGATTTTGATTTTAACTACTAGTACCCCAAGAAACACCTTATACGCCATGTGTACAGGCAAAACCCGTTAAGGGAGTTACTAATTTTAACCACACTATGAAAAGGGTCCTTGAACTGTACATAGTTTTGCAGGTCAATCTGCATCATTGCACCTTACATTGCTTATCCGTCCAAAAACTAACGTCTATTTCCAATCAACCTTGTCCAAAAATCAACGTCTGTTCGTCATTATAATTGTTCTCATTATGCCAATCTCGTCTTCTAGACATGAGATTTCAACATATAGACTTGTATTTTTTGGGGGGAAAAAAAATGAAGCTGAATGCTTCCCCAGTTTTCTTTCAATTTCCTGTTTTTTTTTGGCATGGAAAGGAACATTCTGAAACTAATGTACTAATGGTTAAGGACTCCACAGTAAGCTACAACACATCCGTAGGTACCCAACCAAACCATATCCCGTAGTGTGGAAGGCTGACGATGCAATGTTTTCTACGCAGCAGCCAGTAGGCCCACTCAAAAAGAGATATCGTATTGGCTATGAGAGCGACTTGGTCGAAACTTTCAACTGGTTACTTTTTTGTCAACGCCTGCTGCTCCCCAACCCCACCCCTACGCGTGCGCGTGTCTTACTGGAAGTTGATATGTCTGGAAATGGCGTATTCGCAAACTTATCCCTACTTCGTGTTACACAATCAACTTGGCATAAACCATTTCTTGCGGGGCATCTCAAGGCCTATGTTGGAGATAACCAAACCATCTTAACCATGTTCCTTCGTCTTTTTCTTATTTAGTGACACCCTATCTTTGTTGAAGATATCCTTATTGCTTGTTCTTTCACTCCTTGTGTGGCCGCACATCGTCCTAAGAATTTTCATTTGGGCTACACTTATTGTACGTAAATCGTGTTTCTTGCGCTTTGTTTGGTTATAAAAAATCTTTGTATTCGATTTTTATATTTATGAATTTGTTGAAAAGATTATATTTTACTCAATTTTATTGTTTGGTTAGCAAACTTGAGTTTAACATTCAACAGAGCTTTGTTTGGATATCAAATACACGTATTTTTTTTATGAAAAAATAAGAAATGCACATCTAAGAGCACACTTGCAGAAATAAAAAGATAGTCATGAAATGAAAAATAATTAACCATGGTTCCCATATGAAAAAGGAAATGTATTCCGACTACATTACTAAAAGAAGAAGACAGAGAGGAGAGTATGCTAATCGTGAGAGAGGAATTGTGAGGTTAATTGTTTGGTTTTGAAATGGTAGTGGGATTTAGGGTATAAAAAGGAGATTGTTAAAACCGTTTTAATTGGATAAACAAATGAAAATTTTCATTTACTCTAAACCAAATCAGTTGTAATTAGATGAATTGGATAACCAAACAGAGTATTAGTTGCCTAATAGTCTAAACGACACAACACTACGCTGGTCTTGCTATCGTCCTATAGAAGCTTCCCTTCAACTTAGAGAGGAATGTTGTACACCAAAGAAATAGACTTGCAATTTATCCGACACGCTTTTATCACACATGCAACTTCCTCGTCGAGATATCCTTCCATGAGCATTAGTAGTCCAAGATATATAGAGATGCACTTCTTAGGTACTTGTTAACCATCCTTTGTTACTTTCTTCGTCGACGACTCCTACCGTTACTAAAAGTGTGTTCCAGGTTTAACCAAACACCTTTGGATTCTAAAGTACTTCTACATAACTCTAAATTGACATTTAGTCATAATCCAGTCTCGTGATTTCGAACTAAATCATCTATAAATAACGTACACAATGGGATGTTATCCCAAATATTCCAAGGAAGCTCGTCTATGACCAAAGCAAAGACATATAGGCTTAAAGCTAACACTTGGTGAAGTCCAATCATTCGTGCAAACTCCTAGTCATTCCATCAGTTGTTCCCACATCTACAAAGATAAACAATTATCATTTTCAATATCTTTGAGTGCATAAACTTGTTAAGATGAACCAAGTTTTTCAGATGACGCATTCTCAGAAGTAACAGACTTGCCATATTGGAACTTCAGTTGAATAAAGCACGTACTCTAAATCAAGTGATTGAGATAGAAACTATAAGTCCTTTGACCGATGTCAGTAGTTATGAGCATCAAAGCAATCAAACTTAGACAAATCAGGTATCATGATTATTAAACGAGCCTAGAATTCATCTTTTAGATGGTTGGAAAAATGAGGGCTAACATGCTCAATTTAATAAACCATCAACTGAATATAAAAATGATAAGGTAGGCCGTTAATATTTGAGATGACTTATTGGTTTAAAAGAGTTGAGGCCTAACACTGGTGCTGTCCCAAAATGTGATTTCGCATCCACTAGGTCGTAACCTTTGATCCAGACGTGCTACACGGCGACCACCTCCCATAAATCAACGGCTAAGCTTTGAGTATGTCCTTGTAGAAGAAGCTATCCAAGGAAAAAATTGGGCTGCTATCCCGGTTGGACGAATCTTCCTCCTACCCCCTATATAACAACAATCAATTATCTCTAAATATTTCTAGTGGCATTTATTTAGTGACGCTAAAAAAGTGCTGCTAATAATTGTCGCTGAAAGTGTTAGAAGAAAAGTCACTATAAACATTTAGCAATTATTATTTCTCACTATATACACAGGGTTGAAGGAAAATTCTTACAATCCGGATATGGCCAAAGTCTGTTCGCTATCGAATTGTTAACATAAATTGCCTGAACCAGAAGTATATTGATAGAAAAACAGAGGAAAGGAGGGGGGGGGGGGGGGGTTGGAATTGGACAAGATCTGTTTTTTTTTTTAATAGTAGCAGAGGAGGACCAAACCTAGATGGTCAACGCTAAGATCATAATTAAGGACCTAATTCAGAGAAGAATAATTTAATTGAGATTTATAATGGCAGAAAATCTCAATAAGAGACAATCAAAGAATGGAAAGTTTACCCAAAATAAAACAAGCGAAAAATGAGGTTTCAACGAAAAACTTAAAATTAAAGTTTTGGTCCACACCACACCTATGCCCAGTCCAAGCAGGACAAGGGATTGACTTCAATAAGTTTCTTTAGTTTCTCTTGTATTTCAATTCTTCTTTGTCAAGTCCATAAACGACCAAAAGAATATCAAAGTGCAATCAATACCAAAAAACCTAGCGGTAGATCTCGGATGTGGACTATATAAGTGTAGCTTTTAGCTACAATTGAGTTTATGGACTCACTTAGTGTGAATGCTTTCGTTACAATTGGCTCTAAGAGATCTAGACACAACACAACAATAGTTATAGGATCTTTGAGGATGAAGTGGAGTCCAAATGGTAAAATCTTGTATTCAAATCTTATAACACTATAATTTATGAGCTTCTTAAGTTAGCAGTGTCCTTTCTTTCACTTTTTATCAAAAGCCCGATCCCATAATGCCACCGGCAAAATGATGGGCACATTGTGTCAGGGCTAACTTTCCAAAATATAAGAATGGTGAATAGGTCTAAGGTCTAAGGTTTCTAAGAATAAAATTTAAATTCAGTAATCGAAAAACACATGAAAATGAAAAGAAAGCAAATATAAATTTAGCCAAAACAAAACGAAGACAATATAAGATTTTGCCTCCCCAAGGTATGGTGCAGTACCCATTCAAAGTAAATTCCATTTGCAGCTTGACGGTGTCATGTTTATGGTAATTACCAATATGACCTTCCTTTCATAGCTAGACATACTCATGGGGAGTTGTCTATGAATTAGGAAATCAGTACTGCTCTTAAAGGAAGAGATAAATTCAAATGAGGAACTAGTTAATCAATGTCATCGTTAATCCAAGTCATCGTTAATAGTGTTCCGACCATTTTATGCAAATATCCAGTTGTCAATATTTTTACTGCTCCTTCCCTCTTAATCTCCATTTAAATGGTGAATTTATTTCCTTTTATATACTTTTATTATGTCTATCGACTATATTTGTCGTTAATTGTCAAAGCGTTCGCTTATAGTGAGATGCAGGAATATGAAGCAATAATTTTCTTCTAGAAAAGGACGAATGATTTGTCTCATTGAGTTCATTTAAATCACATAGTTTTTTTTTTTAATCATTTAGCAAATTTTGTCTCGTCAATATGATGCAAAGTGACCCATGAATCTGGTGCAAGTTGCAAGTCACTATGATACCAAATTTCCATATCACTTTATCTGTCATTTTTTACTGCCAGTCATTTTGAGTCCATTTCTTTCTGTTCAAAAGTCTCCCCGAGGATTGACCTTCTTTTCATTATAATGCGTTTACTCGCTCCGTTCGATCTGTCCATCTCCGATTCCTAAGCTTTTGTTTGTGCAATGGCAACCACCTCCGGTTCTCCCTTTCCTTATCACGTATTCTTGAGCTTCAGAGGCGAAGACACCCGCAAAACTTTCACCGATCACCTCTACACCGCTCTGGTACAAGCGGGATTTCAAACATTTAGAGACGACGATTCCATAGAGAGGGGAAAGTACCTCAACTTGGAACTCCATAAAGCCATCAAACAGTCGAGAATCTCGATTGTTGTCTTGTCAGAAAACTACGCGTCTTCCACTTGATGCCTCGACGAACTTGTAACGATCCTCGAGTGTAACAGGACGCATGGAAATGCTGTTTTGCCTGTCTTTTATGATGTTGAGCCATCTAAAGTTAGGAAGCGAGAGGGTAGTTTCGAAAAAGCGTTTGAAAGGTACGAAAATGAGGTGAAGGAAGAAGGCGATCATGAAAGAAGAATGGAGTTGGCGAAAAGGGTGGAAGGGTGGAAGGCAGCACTTCGTCAAGTTGCAGGTATCATCGGCATGGCCTTGAAAAATCAAGCTGATGGGTAAGTTCTATCAATTGTCATTCCGGGACTTGAAAGTATAACGTGTTTGTTTATCTTACATGACTTGTTTCTGCACTTGAACATACCAGTCTTAATTTATTGATGCTATATTTTCACCTATTTCCTGATTTTTAGGCACGAGTCAAAGTTTATCAAGAAAATTGTTAACGTGGTTGGGGACAAAGTGAAGCGCACTGAGTTGAGTGTTGCCCCTCACCCGATTGGCATAGATCTGCGTGCAGAAAACATAAATTCTTAGTTACGGGATGGATCAAATGATGTTGGAATTGTAGCAATATGCGGGATGGGTGGCATAGGAAAGACGACCATTGCCAAATACCTGTACAATTTAAACCGTGAAAGATTCGAAGGTAGCAGCTTCCTTGCAAGTGTCAGAGAAGTATCAGAACAACCTGATGGTTTAGTTCGGTTACAAAGGCAACTTCTTTCGGATACCTTGAAGGGAAAGAAGGAGAAGATTTATAACGTTGATCAAGGGATTGTAAGGATTAAAGAAGCTCTATGCTGTAGAAAGGTTCTTCTTGTTCTAGATGATGTTGATCAGGAGGACCAATTAAATGCAGTGCTTGGAATGCGAGATTGGTTATGTCCAGGAAGTAAAGTCATCATAACAACTAGGCAGAAGCAGGTACTAAGGGCTTTTGAAGTTTGTCAGGTGCATCAGGTTATTGCACTGGATAAAATCGAGTCACTCGAGCTTTTTAGTTGGTATGCCTTTGGACAAGACCATCCCAGTGAAGGCTACATGGATTACTCAAAACGAGTGGTGTATGATCACTGCGGTGGACTACCTTTAGCTCTCCAAGTTTTGGGTTCTTCTCTGTCGGGGAAAACTAAAGCTGAATGGGGAAGTGCTTTAGAGAAATTGGAAGCAATTCCTGAAGGCCAAATCCTAAAAAAGCTTAAAATAAGCTACGATTCTTTGCAAGATAACCATGACAGAAACTTATTTCTCGATATTGCTTGTTTTTTTGTCGGCAAGGACAAAGATAGGACGATTACAATACTAGACGGGTGTGGTTCCTTTACGGAAATTGGGATTCGTAATCTACTTGATAGATTTCTTTTAAGTGTTGGCGAACTTGATAACAAACTCTGGATGCACTACCTCATTCAAGACATGGGAAGAGAAATTGTAAGGCAGGAATCAACTGAGGAACCTGGAGGGCGTAGCAGACTCTGGCAACATGAGGCATTCAATGTACTTAGTGAGAAAGCTGTAAGAATCATTTATCTTATGTCCACTTCTATGGTGTTGGTTGGTTTATGCTTGAATTAATTCTCTCTCTTTTTTATTAGGGTACGGAGAAAATTACAGGTCTCACCCTCAACATACAGAAATCGGAGAAATCAACATTAGTGACAAAAGGCAATTCATCAGAGCAATGTCATTTAGGATGGTTTTCTTGGCTTCCCATGTATTCTGCCGTGGTAAAGTTACTTTCTACGTCAGATCAACTTGACTTACAAACTTCTGCATTTTCAGAGATGCGCAACTTGAAACTACTCCAGCTCAACAATATACGACTTACAGGAGGATATCATGAGTTTCCAAAGAAGTTACGATCGTTGTGTTGGGATTGGTTCCCATCAACAACAATACCCACTGATTTTCCTCTACAGAAACTGGTTGTTCTTTACATGAGCTACAGCAGCTTGAAAACAGTATGGAAAGGAACCGAGGTATAATAATGTTCCTTTCCTTTTTTTGTTAAGGATTAATTTGAAAAAAGACCCTTGGAAATATATCTTGAAGTTCTTTTTTTTTTCCTTGTAACAATTTAATACCCTTTCTTTTAGGATGCATAAAATAACTTCTTTTTTTTTTTTGGTCAAAGTCCATTGTATTTCATTCATTCAGAAAAAAGTATATCAGATCAACATAAAATTGCTTCGGTTTTCATTTCTTCAAAATCGTTGTGGCTTATAATGAATTTTAAAGCATCGAGAGAAACTAATCACTTTTCTGTTTGTGATTACAGTTGCTCAGATCATTGAAAATGCTTGATCTCAGTCATTCTCATGGCCTGGTTTCTGATATCTTGGACTTTTCTCTTGTCCCGAATCTTGAGAGACTAGTTCTCAAACACTGCATAAACTTGATTGAAGTTCATGAATCAATAGGGGTTCTGCAGAGGCTTGTTTTGCTGAATCTTAAAGGATGCCAAAACCTCAGGAAGCTCCCGACAACCATTCATCACCTGAAATTGCTTGAAGAACTCATTCTCTCTGGTTGCTCAAAGCTTTATGATCTGGACAGTACAAAACCTCCGACTTCAACGCAGGCGATATCATGGATAGCTATAAAACTGAGAATGATGAATCCCGAGCCTTTTCGCTTTTCATTTCCTTCTTTACCTAGCTCTTTAGTTACCTTAAACCTTGTGAATTGCCATATATCGGATGGTTCTCTTCCAAAGGATTTTGGTAGCTTGGCCTTATTGCAGACTTTGGATTTAAGTGCAAATCCAATGCGTAGCTTACCAGGGAGCATCAAGGAACTTATTGGGCTCAGAACACTTAGGTTACGATATTGCGAAAATATCCAATCACTTCCAGAGCTTCCAACGAGTTTATTCGAATTGGTTGTTGAATATTGCAGGTCATTGCAGACTTTGGATTTAAGTGAAAATCCAATGCTCTATAGACTTTATTTACGACATTGCGAAAATATCCAATCACTTCCAGAGCTTCCAACGAGTTTATTAGATTTGATTGTTGAATATTGCACGTCACTGCATACGATGACAAATATACCAGACCCGCTTTTTTGGTTTCGGGGGACTGCGTGTGGAAAACTAGTTGAGGTTCAGGATAGGTTCAAATTAGCACCTATCGGGAACTTTGATGCAGAAATGATGAACGATTTGGGATTGACTAATTGGGAATCCAAGGGAAGCCTTCAGGTGCTATTGTTCAACAACCTGACAAACACAAGGGAGAAACGCCCACTCCAGGTATGTGATTAGTAAATAAGTAAATACTACAGTACTCAGGAAGCTAAAACATGATGACTTCTCAAAAATCAAATGTAATAGGAATAACCTCAAATAGTGGGTGAAGTAGGAAAGGTCTTGAGGAATAACCTCAAAATCCTGAGTTCGAATCCCCATACCATACCAACGCACCAAAATATAAATGCAGTTCTACCGAAGCCAATAAAATAAAATAAAATCAAATAAAAAATAGATAGATAAGTAAGTTATCTAAATGCCAATGTAGATACTAATAGATGTCTGTTCTAATTAGGTTAAGAAGATTATATTTGTATGTTAGCAACAGATACTAAAGTGGAGGTATCACGGTAACAATGACAGCGAACCTTATTAGTAGTTACCATAGTATTAGTTAAAGTAAATTTAACAGTAACAATTTATCTCATATCATGTCTTATTCTTATGGCATGCATTGATATTGAACAAATGAAGAGTCCACTCACGGTACTTGGACGCTCTCTCTTTTTATTGGTGCCTATAAGAGCAACAATGATGTCTCTTTCTGGAGCGGATCAGAAATTGCCTTGACCAAGAAAAAAATTAATTTACTGTATAGTTTTTTGCATGAAGCTGTAACTTTCTCTATAGTATTTAACTACCTTCTAAACAAATGAGATAAATCCATTATTTTGCAAGAGTCTTTATCCCTTGGGAATGATTGTTGGTTAAGCTTTACTCATCCACTTTTTTGGTACAAAAAGAAAAAGAAAATAGTAAACCTATACTATTTTGGTATAAATCATAGATATTTGAAAGGTACCGGCATGAAAATAAATTACTATATGGTAATTTATATGAAGCTAGAACTTTTTTACGTAACAATGCATTCAATGTATTATGATTTGATAATAATTAAGTGTAATCAATTGTGGGATTATGGCTGTGATAATAATAGGTTTCTAATACAATATCAAGAAAAGTTAAATAAAAAAATTAGATAGAGTTCAATTAATAGGTTATAATATGACGTATCTAGAAAACTTAGATGGAGTTCAATTTCAGATGTCATATTCAAGTAAGACTTTTGGGGAGAGTTCAGATTGAAAAGATGATATTTGGTGCAAAACCAGAGCTAAACTCGTCTTTCATATACATTTGTTAATATTATTATTGTTGTTCTTGTTGTTGTTGTGGTTGTGATATTAATCATTTACATTAGTATCAAATGATTTAGTCCAATAGTTAAATGCTGTTTAAATGTTGTTTTAGTGCAACGCATTTAGTCCTTAGTTGGTCATCTAATAATAACAAAAGGTAATCAATTAGTGTGGTTACGAGTCTGATAATAATAGGTTTTAATAGTGTGCTATCTAGAAAAGTTAAAATAAAAATGTGAGATAGAATTAGGATTAATAGGTTATAATGCAATGTATCGAGAAAAATTGAATAAGACAGTTTAGGTATAGTTCAATTTAAAAAATTTATGAAATAAAACTTTACGCGAGAGTTCAGAAGAACAAGATGACATTTAGCACAAAACCGGATCTAATGTAACGCCCCGAACCCGAGGGTCCGAACACGTTCTTAAACCAAAATTCACACATCAATGACATAACTATTATAAAGGCAGAGCAGAGCATCTAGGATACCACAAACATATTATCGAAATCTCAAATATTTAACTCCAAAAATAATCCAACACTTATATACAATCCCTTCAAAAACTTACTTCCAAAATACTTCAAAACTTTATTACAAGTCTCTTAGACTAAATATCTGCATCCAAAAGAATATAAATCAACTAACCAATATTTCTTCTAAATAAATCATAAGCTCTATTCTCAATATCAGAAACCAGAACAATTCCCACCGCGGCACTAATATCTCTCCCTTCGTGCTACTTTTTGGCCTGGAAGGGGAAAGAAACAAAAAACAAAGGGGTGAGCACGAATTGCCCAGTAAAAGATCTTACACACAAAGGGCCAAAAATGAATACAAAACTAGAGTTATCAAATTGAGCCAATAAATAGGAATTTAGATAACTCAATCAAATTTCAGAAACGAATAACGAAAGTGACCAAAAGAGAGTTACCAAAAATGAAAAACAAATATGAGTTATCAAATAGAACCAATAAATAAGAATTCAGATAACTCAATCGAATTTCACAAACAAATAACAGAAGCGACCGAAAAGGAGGTTAAATAACCAATAAGTCGAATACCGATTCAAACACGAATAACAAATCAACCCAAAAAGGGATGACATAACTAATAAGTCGAATATCAAAATATTTTACCAAACCTTGTGGGTGTCACATACACAATTGCTTATTATTAAGCATCACAAATCATGATTATACCATGTCGAATATCGCAGCCGCCGCATCACACATAAGTCACGATAATTAAAAGTGACTTTCAAACAAAAATATCACCCACAAAGTAGTTTGATAAATATAGTGAATATTCATACGAAGTTCAAAAATAGTCATTGTAAACTCAAACTGAAGAGAACGAAAATACGAATTCAACGGAACAAAAATCAACTAAATCGGAGATAGGATGAATGAGATATCATCAAAAGAAGTTTTTGGGTGAAAACTAAAGGCACGAAAATCAAGACAAACTCCAAGAGACACGTGACAACTTATATTCCGTAAACTTGTGCACAATGCATTAAATGTTGAGACTTGGTCTTTGATGAAGGAAGATCGTACAGAATATTTGGAAACCAATGTGCAATATTGCGTTAAAGAAGGAAGCAGTAAATAGAAAAACGTGAACAGAGATTTGCTGTTAGCTTTGTGAAGAGAAGTCAGAGGGTACACATTTGAACCCAAATCTGAATAGGGTACGGTTCGTAAAGTTTATAGAAAAAATCAAAAACCAATAGAAAAGCGACACGTGGACTAAAATCTTTGAAAGTAACTTTTTGACCGCGAACAAAGAACGGCTGGGAGCACAAAGTAATCGCGAACGACTTTATACTATCACATGGGAACTGCCTTTTACGCAAATTAAAAGACAGTAAAATAAGATCATTGATAACGTTACAAAAAGCGTGATGATCAAAAATACGCTCGAAGACAATATTTTTGGGAATCAAAGCATAGCACATAGATCTCGTGTATAACACGGAAAGACGGCATAAGAACCATTACCTCAAAGTAACGAATATCATGTTAATAATCTCCACTTTATCTTAGATCTTTACTTCAAAATAACAATATCATGTCAAGAATCTCCTTTCTATCTTAGATCAATCATCGCCTTTTTGCTTGAATACCCAAAAGAATACACTCGACTCTTTATCTTAGATCAATCACCACCTTTTTGCTTGAATACCCAAAAGAATGCACTTGACTCTTTTCTCTTTCCTCTCCTTTGTCTCTAAAAAAATATATGAAAACTCTTATGTCTTCTTCCCCCTCATATAGTTTGCTTATCTAATTCTAATATGACTTGAAGTCCCAAATTCTAGTGTAATTATAACACAATTAAAAATCATTATCCCTAGTGTAATTATTATACAAAAAGTCCTCGTTACTAATTTAATCACAATATGACTTAAAATCTTAATCCAAGTCGAAATATCTTTTTTCTTTTCCCTAATCCAATCACATTAGCCACTAATACTATTAAATATTAATTTCTTCACTCAAGAGGACTCCAAGCAATCTATGTAAGGCCCATTACTTAAATCTAAATCGGTATAATTTTTTAACTATTCTTTACACAAGCACCCAAAAATCTGGGGTATTACATCTAAACTCGTCTTTTATATATTATTATATCGATATCGATGATATGTCTCAATTCAGGAAACTTATATGATGTGGCTGTAATGAAGTATCACATTCTCACGAGTTGCAAGGATAACTCAACAAGGTTTTTTTTTCTCTTTTTGTGGCTAATCACCTATCTAGGTACCTTGCAACTTTGGTGGACGTCGACCTCGACCCTAAAACGACTGGGTTTTGTTTTTCTTTTTCCAAACCATGCCAGTTTCCACAATGACTTACCTGTAATTTCTCTCAATTATGTTAAAGCTTTTCGCGAACACATTCTTGTCATAATCATGTATACCACGTGCAAATTGCCTGTGTTGAAACGCATTCTTATTAAGTTTATTGTCCCTTTGAAGCCATCGAGACTCTTAGTATGCTGTCAAGAAAGTTAACCTGCCAATCTAGCGTGCACTTGTAACATTGACTTTGCATGATGCAGGGACTGTATGAATTTGGTATATTCAGCACTTTTTTACCTGGGAGCGAGACTCCAACTTGGTATGACATGAAGACCAAGAAGCCCAAAATTTCGTTTAGAGTGCCTTCTACTCAAAACCTGAAGATCCGCAACTTTAACGTGTGTGTTGTCTTTGAACATCCTTGTCTACGTCTCGGAAGTTCTTGGACTGATTTCATTAGAGTCAGCAACAAGACTGATGGCCGGAAATGGACCTATTACCCAACCTTCACGTGCTGTTCGGAGATTGTCGAAGATATGATGTGGTTATGTCATTGGAATATCGCGAATCAGATAATGAAAAGTGGGGATGAAGTGAGTGTCTCAGTGGGTATATCAAGTTCAGGGGGTAGTAAAATTTGGGATGAAATGAGTTTCATAGTGGGTATGTCAAGTTCTTCAAGCGGTAGTATCAAGTACCGTTCTTCCAATTACACACTAAAGGAGTTTGGAGTCCATGTGGTGTACGAGCAAGAAGAGAATGATACCCGAAACGGCACCACCAATCAAACAGTACTTGATGGTGGGGATTTGTCAGCCTATCAAGATAAGAATGGCTCCTGCTCTCTACGTAATTACTATAGAAGCTATTGTTCCTAATTATGTAGTTATTATTCATCATCCAGAGCTGTTGTGATTACCGTTACATCCTTGAACAGATCTTTGGAGATACATTGATTCATCGATAGTTGCTCAATACTACACTCCTCCTGGTGTTTGATTCTATATCAAGTTAAGAATTTCATTCTACTATCAGATTTATAAATGAATGCCGCCAAGAGTTGCTCGAATAAAGTGCCAATGAACATAATTTTTCGTTTTCTAACCGAAACAATTCTAGGACATTTCTGAACGATCTTTGCCCCCGGCCGGGACTCGCAAAAGATCAGTAATTGATTGCTCTTGTTGTAGGAAATGGAAAGCAACAAGGACTCCTGTCTAACGCAATCTTCTCCACTCGGATAAGAGGCTTAGGAGAGGAAAAAGAAAAAAATAATTGCTTTCATTTCTTCTTGGAGGACAAGTGTTTGATTACAAGATTCTACATACCCTTCACACTTACAAAGAGAGGGTGTGGCTAAACAACCATTTCAGCTTTTCTAACATCTATAGGAATCCCTACGTCCAACCTCGTCCCTGGCTTGTACTGCTCAGGCACCACAGCACCACCCTGCACGCAAGATTCCACCACAGCACGGGCCTGGCCATAGAAATTCCTAAGCTCCCGCTTCAACACTGGTTCACCCAAATCAGGAACATGCCACACATATCTTGGCAGTATCAGGTCATCGAGCACTGCCGTCTGCCACCCATGTTGATCATTCCGCTGCTGGTGTTTGTGGGCCCCACAATTCTGTGCTTCGTGACCGGAAGGGCCCACGTGAACCTCTGGACAATAGCCACAAACCCGCACTGGGTACATCTTCATCAACTTACTAGCTCCTCCCCTCATTTTCTCCCATGCTTGAAGTGTTTCCTCGGCAAGGAGGGCTGTTGCTTCTGCATTGGACGGGGGCACTATTTCAGCATTGGGTATTTCAGCTAATAAGGGTGTCTTTGGAGATTCTGGCTCAAGGTCAGGTAATTCACTTTCATCTGCATCAACGAATTCACTTTTTGCAATGCGAATGACTGGGTTTTCTTCTTCTTTTTGTGGGGAATTCAGGTAAATCAACCCCAGCTTGCATGCATAGCTCAACAACAGCTGGAACTCGAGTGATAGAAAATCTCTCTGCATGAGGAATACGTATTACCAGACCATCAAATAGGTGGTAGGCTTCGACCTGCACCAATATGTCTTCAACAACTGCATCTGCCCATTCATGATGACCCTTGCGGATGGAAGCATTTTGGCCTCTACATAAGTTGAAGGGATGCCCAATGGGTCCCACGTGGATTTCATTACACCACCTGCAAAAGTGTAGTGCTACATCGGTCACTTGGACATCTCTACAAGCATGTCCCCTTCAGGCATATTACGAATAAAATTCAGCAAAGATCTTAATGACAGAATGGTCCAGAAAAACTTGACTATCTCCACTTTTGGGACTTACAGTGAAGCTCTTAGAGACTGAAAATGCAACTTTACTTCAAAACTAGGACATGGCTTTTGGCAATATTCTAACTCTAGCGAGGACATTAGTTTCCAGCTCGCACAGCTCCTAAGATTAGGTTTTTCCCTTAGCCAAAGCGTTAATAGAAGAACAAAGATTTACCTGCAGGCAAGAATAGGTACTGTTTTCAGTAGCTTCTTGAGGTTGTTAATCAATGTCACTCTTGCATTAAACACGCCGTAAGCAACAGGAATTAATCTTTTAACCACCAGTGCATTCTTTGGTGGAGGAAATCTTCTTTTAGGTTGGTCTTTCCTGTTCTTCAGCCTCTCCCCAGCAGCTCTTCTTAACCCCACAGTAGGTATTGGGAAGGGCTTCTTCTCTTTCTTCGAATAGTACCGAGGAAAATCAGCATTTTTGAGGATCATTGCATCTGACAACCAAAGAGGAAGGCTGACATGGATCTTGTAAAGCAATTCTCAACTTTGGTTCAAGTCTGAACGTACTGCCAGCATACTGCAAAAGCATACAAAGTTACTAAAATACCATCATCATTCACAAAATTAGAACAAAAACAAAACAATAGAAAACACCATTGTCCAACTCATAGAGGGGAATAAATAAAAGAATTTAAGAGTGCAGTTATTTTACGGATTAAGGAGGATTTACATATCAAAGTACGTTTGCTAGGATGACAAAAATTACAATAAGATACTGAATATGCAACATCAAATAAGAGGACTCGAATAAGTGTTGTAGCGTGAAATCAGACATGAAGATTCATGAATGACCTACCATGTAACGACACTAATATAAGCTGTGGCATTCTCCACAAGTTCATGTCGGTTCAATGGGAAGGTCGACCAAGCTGAAAGCATGTAGAACGGTATTACTTCATGAGCTACCCCTTCCTCCTTGATCCTTCCCCCCACCCCGGCCCCAAAAACAAAAAAACCCAAAACCTCCCCGACCAACAACCAAAGAGAAAAAAAAAAAAAAGAAAGAAAGAACTAATGAGAGAAGAAATAATAGCATAATCGAGTTAATGGAGGGGGTAAATTTCCAAACATAAACAAAAAAGAAAAATAATTGACTACACCGCAACTCGCCCTACAAAATTATTATCCTAAAAAAAAAAGTGACATTGCACACCATAGCTCAAGCTAAAACTGCATTCTCCAACCAGGAAATTGCATTTCGTTGCTCAACCTAACCCTGCAGTCTTTCAACCAATCGCGACCACATGATAGATTGTCTTAGAAAAATACGAAGTCCTCTTAATGCTTCTCTGTATGTTCACTCCATGAGATGCACAACCTCCTATGCAAGGCAAACTAAACTGTTCTCTTCATACACAGCCTCTTGTCACCAAACCACCACAATCACTTCCAAAGAGGAGCCTGAACTCGCCTCAGTGACGAGATAACTAAAACCACCTGCACAAGCTTAGTTAGAACCCATCTCCGCTACCACGCATAAGAAATCGCTCAGAAGCTAAAATAGTCCTTTTCCAAAGAAGGGTCGCCAAAGGGACATAAGAAAGTTATCAACTATGTACCCTAAAAGCTTACGCGATTAGAAGATATGCCTAGGAATTTTATCATGCTTTGTAAGACATTTGAAACCCAAAGCAAATTATTATTGATTAGAAGAAACTCCAATGTATTGCTTTAGATTACGAAGAAACTAAATCGTACCGAGGAAATTATAAATTGACAAACAGAAAACACCATTTCTGTCGTTTTTTCTCTGGACAATAGCTTTACTTTCCAGGGAAGTTTTTCATCTTTCGCTAAACTTAGAAGCGTAAATGATCTTACTTCCTCAACAACATCTCAGCCATGTTGCTCCAGCAACAAATGTTGTCCTTAGTTGAGAACCAAAAAACCTCGCCCTAATCACATAAGGAGACCACATAGAAACTTGTACCTGCATAAAAATGCAGATATTTCCAAGCAAGTTCATCCGTTAGGAAGCAGTAAGACATAGCCCAGTTTTTAATTAACAAATGCAACAGTGATGAAAACAACACCAAGTCAGACTTACATTGATGTTAACTACTACAAACTTGCTATATCAGCTTGTGTTACCAACTGGAAGTGTAAAAGTTATGCCTTGTGATCAAAGTATTTGGAGTCGAACGTTCTGAAATGAAATATAGTTCAAAGCAGAACGAGGCTGACTGAAGAGGTCAAGAAACCAGAAACTTAAACTGAATCGGTCCGCATTGCTTCATATTACAGCATTCTTAGTAAGATCTTGAAAACCGTTCAGATTACGAAAAAGAGGAATAGAATCAAAATAATAATAAATAATAAGTTGCAGGTGTTGTAGAAACAGGAAGAAAGGTCATATTAAGAGGTCCACATTTACATAATTAAATATCACCCAATCACTTCTGTTGTAGAATCAAAACAAGAAATTGAGGTAAAAAGTGTGATGCCTAAATAGACAACAATAAAGAGCCAAGGCATAAACATTACATATGATGACATCGTAGTTAAATTTCTTCTTTCCCACGACCCTTTAATCAACTTCCCTCTCTTTCTTAACCCATTTCCCCAAAATACTTAAAAAGTGTTTGAGAAAAGCCCAATCGAGATAGGAATTTGCATAGTTTGGACTCCACGGCATCATTTAAATTTGCTACAGAATGCTATTTATTTGTGACTAAATTGCTCAAATTTGCAATAAAATGTCAATAATTTACAATAACGTGTTGTTTTAATGGGAGTTTTTAATAATTCTGCGACTGTTTTTGATAAAGCGAGCCTTGCCTTCCGCCTAGACCGTAGAAGCCCTTTGCGCCTTTTAAACGAATTAAGCAGGGAAGAAAAAAACAGGGCATTTAAATGCTAACTGTTTATGAGATTTACCACCTGACAAGTTGCATATGTTAGGCGTCTTTGCATGCCTCTTAAATGTCTCAGAACAAAAACTGAGCCAATGTCCAATAGATAAGCTTGACCTATTATTTTGGAATGCATTTGACATAAGATCTTTGAGTTAACGGAGCTCGTAAAGTGCAAGGGGTACCTGAAGCCTAGGTGCAAAGTGTAGAGGGCAATCCCGCACTAAACCAAAGAAACTAATCCATCAATACCTACAGATCCACCTGTACCTCCATAAATATAAGAGTTCCCACTCATCATTTAAACACAAAGCCTAGAAATAAATAAATGGAGGAAAACAGAATGCATCCAAGATCTAACACATGTTCAAAGGGTAAAACGAGAAAGGCAACCCATACAGAAGTTACAAATTCTAAGAATGCTAGACAAACAGATTCTTCTTCTCTTCTTCCTCTTATTCTCCCCCTATTCTTCTCCGTATTCTTCTTCAAAAAGACTGCTGATAGAGAGAAACTGGCAAGGGTGTGAAGCAGCAAAGGCCGAAAAGATTGCTGCAGCCCTAGCACAAAAGCAAGTGCTTTTGTTCTAATAATTACATCTTGTATGGTCATTGTTTTGTGCATCTTTTCGGTCCACAAATTTCTAAAAAGGACAAAGTTAGTGAGCCTAAGACTAGGAGCCCCTCCCTTACCTGTTCTTCCCGATTTCCCGTCTAGATCACTGGCACATTGTGACTTTTTAGCATTGATGACAAGATCTTTCCATCTCGTCTAATAATTTAAATGGATGAAATCAGTTTCTCATTGGCTTTGATTTTTTTGTACATCTTTGCCTACACGACTACCACCTGCAAAGTTCTCGGCACCACTCACCAAGCCACAGCAGCACAATCCAGCCCTATCTTTTTCAAATCTCTTTCCCAATACCGATGTGGTTTATCTTTACACGTAAAAAAATATGGATCACAAACACCATCATCGCAAGTCTTTAAAAAATTTCAATGATCTCATGGTACTTGTGTTCAATAATGCTTTGGTGTCATATCGAACAGAGGCGAAGTGGAAAGTTCCAATAGTGGTTCCCAATGTGTTCAATGAATGAGAAAAAATTGATGGCTTAAGTTGAATTCTTCACTTGGAGATGGAGAACCGTATGAATTGTAAATGTCGACAGGGGGTAGTTGTTAATCCTTTTAACTACCGAGTAACCCAAGTTAGAAACTTTAAAGACCTTTTATGAGCCGGCATCATCTCGACCTATAAAGTTCATATGTGTCCGTGATCTCACATCGTATTATGGGAAGTTGGGCAAAAAATGTAATGGAGAAGAGCCTAGTAGATGAGCCCAGCTTGAACAAAGCACGCCTCAACAAGTCTTTGCACCTTGCGCTAACTGCAAAATTCATATGCTTTCTCGAAGGGGCATTGCCTAGCCCTAGGCGAGGTGCTGCATGTGGGGTTCAATGGCTTTCTGCCTAGGCATGCTTCTAACAACTAAAGAAAGCAAGATTTTGATTTTAACTACTACTATTCGAAGAAACACCTTTTAGGCCACGAGTACAGGCAGAACCTATCAATGGAATTATCAATTTAAATCACATTACAAAAGGGTCGTTGAAGTATACGTGTTTTTGCAGGTCAATCTGCGTAATTGTACTTTCAGTTGCAAATCAGTCCAAAAGCTAACTTCTATTCAAAATCTACCATTAAGTAGTCATGCGCAAGACCTTGAATTAAGGGCATAATTGCCAATTCAGATTACGTGGCAAAACCATTGGTATCCAAATTCTAATTGGGTCAAGTCAGCATTTTATACAGACTTAGTTGTTTTCCACGTGCGTCGCACATGGGTGGTTAACAAAAGTGGTATGTCAATTAATAATTATGTAACATTAATAACTATGTAAAAAAAAAACTGAAGCAATGATGCTTTACTGTGAAGGTCACCTAGGAGGAAACCAAAAAAGAAGAATAATTTTCATCCTACATAAAAAAAAAAACAGCCGGCATTTAAGATCCAAACCATTCAAAAGACTTGGAGAAAAGAAATTGAACATTGGAGACTATACACCATGATCATCTTAGAAATTATTAGTGCTCTAGATCTATTGAGTTTGAGAGTTAGTTGATAGGTTTCTCGGACTAATTTTAGAAAATCGGCCTAATAGTAACCATGCTACATGTAGACTTTCGACTCTCTCTCTCTCTCTCTCTCTCTCTCTCTCTCTCTCTCATTTTCCTAATTTCTTCAAAACCTTCAGACTGATGAACTCGAATTTACGAGACACTCTAATTAGAAGCTCAATACAAGAAAATGTAGCTATAGCAGCGGTCAAAAACCACTGCTATAGATTGAACAGTCGCTGCCAAAGGCTTTCCCAGCGGTCGCCGACCGTTCTTGTAAGCCTCGTTGCTGTACACATATAACAGCAGTCATGAGCCTTTACGGCAGAGGTCCATCACTGCTATATGGTTTCCAAAATTCGCACTTTAAAGCGCTTCTATGGTAGCGGCCACTCTATGGCAGCGATCGTTGTAACTATGCAATGTCTTGTGCAATGACATTTTATATTCATGATTTTGATACTTTTAGGGCTTGTTCATAAAGTTGAGTAAGTCTGTTACTTTGTTAATAGGTTGGATGATTTGGTTATAGGTCTTTAATTGGGTTGATATGTATTCAACAATTATTTAAAAAAAAATTGCATCTCTTTAGCAGCGGAGACCGCTGCCACAAGTTTCGCATTAATGTAAATAAAAATTAAATAAATTATATTAAAAATGCTACAGCAGCGGGGCGACGCGCTTCCATAATTTCAAAATTTAGTAAAGGTGGCTAACTATGGCAGCGGTCAACTTGTAAGAGCCTTGCCATATAATAAAACATCAAGTTGCTGTATAGTTTATATGAACTAGAATCAATTTCACTAGAAACACTTTCTAGGGGGAAAAAGGGCCTATATATTTAATTAGCTGTTCAAAAAAAGAAACACACCACAAATTTGCAACGTCAGTCACTCCCATTGTTCGATCTATTTGCATTTGCCTCCACATTAGCCTGAGACATAATCAAGTAACCATTAGTGTGCGATTCAATTGAGTCGCATGAAGTTTGTTCAACTTCCTTAAGTTACTAGAAATGAAAACACCAAGTGTCTCAAAGTGAATGAACATAAAAACATAGAGAATCTTAGCTGATACCCTTTTCGTTAAGAGTACAGCAATTCAGTCTGATTCCCATTCTATTTTGCAATTCTTTCTTGCAACTAGTCTATCTTGCAATAAAAATAAAGCATTGGTAGAAAGCAATAAGATGATTCAAATCATTAGTGCGAGGTCCGGAGAGAAGTGGCATACACAGCCTTACTTCACATCAGAGAAGTGGCATACACAGCCTTACCTCACATTGTGGATGTGAGGTAAGGCTGATTACAGATGTAAACCTAATATTTCAAATGGACAACTTGTAGTATGCATTTTCCTTCAAATAATGCTTTAAATTAAAACGAAACGCAAATAAAGGTGAACTCTCCAACCATTTCCTAAATAGCCTGATGCATAGTCAATCAAAATTTTAACAAATGATTACTTGAAAATGTGTAGCATGTAGAAATGTGAACTTTATATGTAAATATTATATGTTTACTTAAATGGAACCCAACTTAAGGAGAGCAAGGACTTTCCAAATTGTTGGGCCCACCACTCAGCACCTGGAAAAGATTTAGACTTCAGTGGGTCAAAAGCTTAAACTTTTCAAGGGAATAATGAGGGATTTAACTAAAGATTATTATGTAATTTCGTTGATAAGGGGAGCGTGGAAGTACTAAATATATGGAAACGTACAAAATCGTTGCAGGAATCTATGTAAATTAAGTATGTAAGGAGTAAATGGCAATTACCAATTAAAGCCGTAAGAAAATGGACGACATAAAGAATAAGGGTATCGGTAAAATAGCTGCATAAAGGAAGGGGTTAGTAAAAAATTTTGCACAAGATAACAATTTCAAACAAACCACAGAAATTAACAAGAAAAAGAAATGGCTTGCGCCAGGACTCAAAAGATCAAGAATAGGACAAGAAGTAATTTACATCCCAAGGAAAAAAGAAAAATGTGGTCATAAAATCTACCGTAGGAAGAATTAACAGTATCCAAAGTACCAACACCTAGAATGGATTTATTAGTAGCACTTATCAAGTGCCAGACCATTCTCAATAGTTGCCTAATAAGAAAGTTCTCTTCATTTAGTCACCTAAGCCAATGTTGAAAACCAGCTGGGGACAAGCTCCATAGTTATTATTTGAACAAATTTTGGCTGCTACCTTGTTTGTAGAAATCTTCCTACAACTCCTTATATAGTGACAATTAATAGTCGCTAAATATTTTCAATGACTTTTCTGTCAACACTTTTAGCGATAACATTTCAACACTTTTAGCGATAACATTTACTCCGCTCCATTTGCTTTTATATGAATCTGACAATGAACAGAAAACGCCATTTTCGCTAGTACTATCCATGTTATTCTCAGTCTACTAACAAAAATCACATTTTTTCAATCGGGCAGCCAAGGAAGACTTCCTAAAATCAATTGGTCGTGCTTTCTGTTCTACTATATCACCTGTTTTGATGAGCTGTTTGCCTGGAGAGAACAACTTTCTTCTTTTTTGCACCATGCAATAATGTACACCAGAAAGATGACATGCGTCTACGTTATGACACCAACCAATAATTGTAAGTGGTAAAGATAAATAGTTCCATGACAAGAAATCTTCAGACAGAAAAACATTAAAGCTATAGATTATTTTACTTTCTCAACTATATTTCTGAAACAAAGCCTCGTGACAACCAATATGCATCTACATCTACGTTTTAGTTACGCACCAGAAAAAATACAAGGTTAGGATGGAAGCAATGAAACCCAGCTCAACTCCCTTCAGAATTAGGCAGGTCTATTTCCTAAACCGGGGATAAAAAAAGTTAAGGCACAGCAGATCAGGGACTTTAATGCTTCATGACGCCACTAAGACAATAACTTCTGAGTCACAGTTGCATTAACAAGGTTTTTTATAACAAGGAAATTCAAGAAAGCTACAATCCCAAATTAGTCAAGCCGTCTTCATCATGCCTGTCTTATTGCATCTCCCATTGCACATTGCAATTCATTTCACGCCAAAATGCTTCTCAAATGCAATCACAGGTGTGTAAGAACTCTATCCTCCGTTTATACCCCTATGAACAAGATTAGATAGCTCTTTCATAATAGATCGACACTTTTAGCACGTACTAACCGGATAGATTGGGCAGTCCAATAACCAACCCTATCCTAAGACAATCTGCCAGCAGTGTCTTAGCTAAGCAATCCTAGATTGTTTCAGTATATGAGCACTCAAAACAATTCTAAAGATATTACTGAACCTCGTTAGGGGGGGAGTAGAAGCACTTCTGCAGTCTCACCTTCAACCACTTGGAGAATTAAAAAGACTTACCACGTGATTACATGGTCACATGTAGTCTACTTATAGTCCACTGACGTAACTATCCAAATACAACGACCCACGATAGATGCCAAACCGAAAGCAACATAGCTGAAGCAGTGGCGGAACCAGGATTTCTCTCCGGGGGTGGGCTAAAATTATATCGAATTCGCTAATTTTTTTTTTTTTAGGAGTTAGAGACCAAACTATTTGTTTCCGATCAAGCATTTTTGCTACCTCTTAATTTGATGTGCATTTTAATGCACCTTATGCTTGTTCTAGGTAAACATCTTAATTTAATGTGTTCATTTTCAACTAGGAAGTCCAAACTTAGTGAGCTCTTAACTGATAGCATCACATGGATGTTTACTTTCATGTGTGGCTTTACCATGCGACAGCACGCAAGATGAGGACTGTTCTTGATTCATTATATGATAGACACCTTTTTTTCTTGTTTCATCTGATTGTTTGCTTTTATAAAATATGATTTGCTCCAGATAGTTTCTATCTAAGTATTTATCTAACCCCTATTTTGCTTTGAATTCCAGTAATTCTAAAGGGGACAAAGTCCTCCTTGGGATAGACGGTGGACATTTTGCACCTTGGCACATGGATATAGTTCTGTAATTTTTATCATCTACTATAACTTGCATCATTTGAGACTTAATTATGCTTTGACATCCTAGTTCTGTCATTGTGATGGGAATACTGTGTTCTTCTGTCCCCCTATATATTCTTTGACATCCCAAGTTTATCCCTGTTCTTAGGTGATCAACTGTGAGACCTTTAATCATAATCTTACCAGCCTGCTGTGACTTGTATCTTATTATTTGACTACTTACAACAGGTCTACTCTTGGTAGTGAGACTATTATTTTGCTTTTGCTGATTCTTCTTCTTCTTGTAGTCTTTATTTAATGGTGGAAAGAGATGTAAAAATCTGTTGTTCTTCTCTGTAATGAAATTCCAGATGCTTATAATCTGACTGTTGCCTTTTCTGATACTTGGTCATTAAATGAAAAACAAAAATGTGGGTAGACATGTACTCGGGGATAATCAACTAAGATTGATAATCAGCTAAGCTTTTCTCATTGTCCATTAAACTTCACAATCAATAAGCTTGGTCATTTCTTGTCCATTAAACTTCACAATCAACTAAGCTTTTCTCAATTGTCAATATAGCATCTCAAATTCTCAGTCAACATATACTCAGGGAATCAAATCCATCAATATATGAATAATGAAAATCAAATTAGGAAAGCAAATGATCAATCATCAATCTGAAAATCATACCTAAATCTGAAATGATGAAGGCAGTTGAATAATTAACCGGTCACGGGTCACGGTCATTGACGCATCGTCACCGGTAGAGGGTTGTCGCCCACTCGGCCGGTGGAGTCCTCGCCTCGCCATCACCACTCGCCGATCACCGCTTCTTCTTCGGTTGATGGTTGTTCCAGATCTGAAGAAGACCACATTGGCAATCAGCACCTCCACTCGACTAGTCGATTGTCCCTCCAGATCTGAGCTGAGCTCTCTAGAGAGAGTCGACTAGAGGAGCCCCTGCCGTGTCAGCGTAAGCCGTCGGCCATCGCCAGTGGGTGTCTACGGTCTGCCTGTCTGGGAGTGGGTGAGAGTCTGAGAGAGTAGTTGCGTTGTTGGCCGCAGACAAAGAGAGAGAGGTTAGTCACTTCGTGTCTTCGTCCGTTGGCTCGTAGATCTAGGCTAGATCTGGCCGCCGGCCAGAGTTGGGGTGGGGAGGGCCTTCGAGGCTTCGACCGCCGTCCGTGACTCCGTGAGAGTTGAGACCGTGACCGATGACCGGTCACCGGTGAGCGGTGACTGAGAGGCGCCGTTACCGGTGAGTGGTGACTGTGAGGTGAGGCGACTGCCGTGTCGTGGCCGGGAGACACTGAGAGGTCGACTGTCGACGCCAGTGAGAGCCGAGAGGAGGAGAGAGAGTGGGAGAGGAGAGAGAGAGAGTCGCGAGTGAAAAAAAAAACTATATATAATTATTTTTTTTTCCAAAATCTGAGGGGGGCTATAGCCCCCTCGTACATATGTAGTTCCGCCCCTGCCTGAAGAACCATAATAGGAAAAGCATGCTGAAGAACCATAATGAAGTACCAACATTCTCACGAGTTGTAAGGATAACTCAACAAGGTCTTTTTCCCTTTTAGTGGCTAATCACCTATCTAGGTACCTTGCAACTTTGGTGGACGTGGACCTCGACCCTAAAACGACTGGGTTTTGTTTTTCTTTTTCCAAACCATGCTAGTTTCCACAATGACTTACCTGTAATTTCTCTCAATTATGTTAAAGCTTTTCGCGAACACATTCTTGTCATAACCATGTATACCACGTGCAAATTGCCTGTGTTGAAACACATTCTTATTAAGTTTATTGTCCCTTTGAAGCTATCGAGACTCTTAGTATGCTGTCAAGAAAGTTAACCTGCTATACTAGCGTGCACTTGTAACATTGACTTTGCATGATGCAGGGACTGTATGAATTTGCTATATTCAGCACTTTTTTACCTGGGAGCGAGACTCCAACTTGGTATGACATGGAGACCAAGAAGCCCAAGATTTCGTTTAGGGTGCCTTCTACTCAAAACCTGAAGATCCGCAACTTTAACTTGTGTGTTGTCTTTGAACGTCCGCGTCAACATTTACAAAAAATTGGGTGGGATTTCATTAAAGTCAGCAACGAGACTGATGGCCGGATATGGACCTATTACCCGACCTTCATGTGCTATCCAGAGATTGACGAAGATATGATGTGGTTATGTCATTGGAATATTGCGAATCAGATAATGAAAAGTGGGGATGAAGTGCGTGTCTCATTGGGTGTGTCACATAGAGAGGATATGTCGCTCAAACACAAACTAAAGGAGTTTGGAGTCCATGTGGTGTACGAGCAAGAAGGGAATACTACCCGAAACAGCACCACCAATCAGACAGTAAGTGATGGGGGGGATTTGTCAGCCTATCAGACCCATGGCTTCTACTCTCTACGTCATTACTAGGTAAACTTTCGTGCCTAATTATGTAGTTATTATTCATCATCCAGAGCTGTTGTGATTACCGTTACATCCTTGAACAGATCTTTGGATATACACTAATTCATCGATAGTTTCTCAATACTACACTCCTCCTGGTGTTAAGAGTTGCTCGAATAAAGTACCAATGAACATAATTTTTCGTTTTGTAACCGAAGCAATTCTAGGACATTTCTGAACTTGGACTCGCAAAATATCAGTAAATGATTGCTCTTGATGTAGGAAATGGAGAGCTACAAGGACTCCCGTCTAACGCAATCTTCTCCACTCGGATAAGGGGCTTAGGAGAGGGAAAAAAAAAAACAATTGCTTTCATTTCTTCTTGGAGGACAAGTGTTTGATTACAAGATTCTACATACCCTTCACACTTACAAAGAGAGGATGTGGCTAAACAACTATTTCAGATTTTCTAACATCTATAGGAATCCCTACGTCCAACCTCGTCGCTGGCTTGTACTGCTCAGGCACCACAGCACCACCCTGCACGCAAATTTCCACCACAGTAGGGGCCTGGCCATAGAAATTCCTAAGCTCCCGCTTCAACACCGGTTCAAGCAAATCAGGAACATGCCACGCATATCTTGGCCGTATCAAGTCATCGAGCACTGCCGTCTGCCAGTGCCACCCATGCTGACCATTCCGCTGCTGGTGTTTGTGGGCCCCACAATTCTGTGCTTTGTGACCGGAAGGGCCCACGTGAACCTCTGGACAGTAGCCACAAACCCGCACTGGGTACATCTTCATCAACTTATTAGCTCCTCCCCTCATTTTCTCCCATGCTTGAAGTGTTTCCTCGGCAAGGAGGGCTGTTGCTTCTGCACTGGACGGGGGCACTATTTCAGCATTGGGTATTTCAGCTAATAAGGGTGTCTTTGGACATTCTGGCTCAAGGTCAGGTAATTCACTTTCATCTGCATCAACGAATTCACTTTTTGCAATGCGAATGACTGGGTTTTCTTCTTCTTTTTGTGGGGAATTCAGGTAAATCAACCCCAGCTTGCATGCATAGCTCAACAACAGCTGGAACTCGAGTGATAGAAAATCTCTCTGCATGAGGAATACGTATTCCCAGACCATCAAATAGGTGGTAGGCTTCGACCTGCACCAATATGTCTGCAACAACTGCATCTGCCCATTCATGATGGCCCTTGAAGATGGAAGCATTTTGGCCTCTACATAAGTTGAAGGGATGCCCAATGGATCCCACGTGGATTTCATTACACCACCTGCAAAAGTGTAGTGCTACATCAGTCACTTGGACATCTCTACAAGCATGTCCACTTCAGGCATATTACGAATAAAATTCAGCAAAGATCTTAATGACAGAATGGTCCAGAAAAACTTGACTATCTCCACTTTTGGGACTTACAGTGAACCTTTTAGAGACTGAAAATGCAACTTTACTTCAAAACTAGGACATGGCTTATGGCAATATTCTAACTCTAGCGAGGACATTAGTTTCCAGCTCGCACAGCTCCCAAGATTAGGTATTTCCCTTAGCCAAAGCGTTAATAGAAGAACAAAGATTTACCTGCAGGCAAGAACAGGTACTGTTTTCAGTAGCTTCTTGAGGTTGTTAATCAATGTCACTCTTGCATTAAACACGCCGTAAGCAACAGGAATTAATCTTTTAACCACCAGTGCATTCTTTGGTGGAGGAAATCTTCTTTTAGGTTGGTCTTTCCTGTTCTTCAGCCTCTCCCCAGCAGCTCTTCTTAACCCCACAGTAGGTATTGGAAAGGGCTTCTTCTCTTTCTTCGAATAGTACCGAGGAAAATCAGCATTTTTGAGGATCATTGCATCTGACAACCAAAGAGGAAGGCTGACATGGATCTTGTAAAGCAATTCTCAACTTTGGTTCAAGTCTGAACGTACTGCCAGCATACTGCAAAAGCATACAAAGTTACTAAAATACCATCATCATTCACAAAATTAGAACAAAAACAAAACAATAGAAAACACCGTTGTCCAACTCATAGAGGGGAATAATAAAAGAATTTAAGAGTGCAGTTAATTGAAGGATTAAGGAGGATTTACATATCAAAATACGTTTGCTAGGATGACAAAAAATTACAATAAGATACTGAATATGCAACATCAAATAAGAGGACCCGAATAAGTGTTGTAGCGTGAAATCAGACATGAAGATTCACGAATGACCTACCATGTAACAACACTAATATAAGCTGTGGCATTCTCCACAAGTTCATGTCGGTTCAATGGGAAGGTCGACCAAGCTGAAAGCATGTAGAACGATATTACTTCACGAGCTACCCCTTCCTCCTTGATCCCCCCCCCCCCCCCCCTCCAAAAAAAAAAAAAGAAATAATAGCATAACTGAGTTAATGGAGGGGGTAATTTCCGAACATAAAAGAAAAAAATTTTGACTACACCGAAACTCGCCCTACAGCATTATTATCCTCAAAAACACCGTGAAATTTACAACCGTAGCTCAAGCTAAAACTGCATTCTCCAACCAGGAAATTGCATTTCGTTGCTCATGCTAACCCTGCAGTCTTTCAACCAATCGCGACCACAGGATAGATTGTTGTAGAAAAGTACGAAGTCCTCTTAATGCTTCTCTGTATGTTCACTCCATGAGATACACAACCCTCCTATGCAAGGCAAACTAAAATGTTCTCTTCATACACAGCCTCTTGTCACCAAACCACCACAATCACTTCCAAAGAGGAACCTGAAATCGCCTCAGCGAGGAGATAACTAAAACCACCTGCTGCGATAGGACGCTAACCATCTTTCCCTCAGTATGCTTCTAATTCCGTTCGGAAACAGTCAAACATAGCCCAGTTTTTAATTAAAAAATACAACACTACAGTGATGAAAAAAACAATTAGTTAGACTTACATTGATGTTACCTACTACAAACTTGCTATATCAGCTTGTGTTACCAACTGGAAGTGTAAAAGTTATGCCTAGAGATCAAAGTATTCGGAGTCGAACGTTCTGAAATGAAATATAATTCAAAGCCGAGGCTGGCAGAAGAGGTCAAGAAACCAGAAACTTAAACTGAATCAGTCCACATTGCTTCATATTACAGCATTCTTACTAAGATATTGAAAACCGTTCAGATTAAGAAAAAGAAGAACAGAATCAAAAAAAAAAAGAGTTGCTGGTGTTGTAGAAACAAGAAGCACATTTACATAATCAATTACTACCCAATCAATTCTGTTATAGAATCAAAACAGGAAACTGAGGCAGAAAGTGTGATGCCTAACTAGACAACAATAAAGAGCCAAGACATGAACATCACATATGATTACACAGTATTTAAATTTTTTCTTTCCCACGACCCTTTAATCAGCTTCCCTCTCTATCTTAACCCATTTCCCCAAAACACTTAAAAAGTGTTTGAGAAAAGCCCAATCGAGAGAGGAAATTGCATAGTTTGGACTCACCGGCATCGTTAATTTTACTATAGAATGCTATTTATTCGTGACTATATCGCTCAAATTTGCAATAAAATGTCAATAATTTGCAATAAAATGTCAATAATTTACAATAACGTGCTGTTTTAACGGGAGTTTTTAATAATTCTGCGACTTTTTCGATAACGCGAGCCTTGCCTTCCGCCTAGATTGTAGAAGCCCTTTGCGCTTGTTAAACGAACTAAGCAGGGAAGAAAAAACAGGGCATTTAAATGCTAACTGTTTATGAGATTGACCTCCTGACAAATTGCATATGTTAGGCGTCTTTGCACGCCTCTTAAATGTCTCAGAACAAAAACTGAGCCAATGTCCAACAGATAAGCTTGACCTATAATTTTGGAACGCATTTGACATAAGATCTTTGAGTTAATGGAGCTTGTAAAGCGCAAAGGGTATCTGGAGCCTAGGTGCAAAGCGCAGAGGGCAGTCCCACACTAAATCAAAGAAACTAATCCATCAACACCTACAGATCCACATGTACCTCCATAAATATAAGAGTTCCCAGTCATCATTTAAACACAAAGCCTAGAAAGAAATAAATGGAGGAAAACAGAATGCATCCAAGATCTAACACATGTTCAAAGGGTAAAACGAGAAAGGCACCCCATACAGAAGTTACAAATCCTAAGAATGCTAGACACTAGACAGACAAATTCTTCTTCTCTTCTTCCTCTTCTTCTCCCCCTATTCTTCTCCGTATTATTCTTCAAAAAGATTGCCGATAGAGAGAAACTGGCGTGGGCGTGAAGCAGCAAAGGCCGAAAAGATTGCTGCAGGCCCTAGGCACAAAAGCAAGTGCTTTTGTTCTAATAATTACATCTTGTGTGGTCATTGTTTTGTGCATCTTTTCGGTCCACAAATTTCTAAAAGGTCATAAAAACACTGGTTTTATAAGTTAGTGAGCCTAAGACTAGGATCCCCTCCTTACCTGTTCTACCCAATTTCTCGTCTAGATCATGGGCACATTGCGACTTTTTAGCATTGAGAACAAGATCTTGCCATCTCATCTAATAATTTAAATGGATGAAATCAGCTTCTCATTGGCTTTCTTTTCTGTACATCTTTGCCTACTCACTACCACCTGCAACGTGCTCGGCACTACTCACCAAGCCACAGCAGCACAATCCTGCCCTATGTTTTTCAAATCTCTTTCCCAATACCTATGTGGTATATCTTTACATGTAAAAAATATGGATCACAAACACCATCATCGCAAGAGTCTTTAAAAAATTTCAATAATCTCATGGTACTTGTTTCAATAACGCTGGAAATTTGGTGTCATATCGAACAAAGGCGAAGTGGAAGGTTCCAATAATGGTTCCTAATGTGTTCAATGAGTGAGAAAAAATTGATTTCACTTGGAGATGGAGAGTCGGCATTAAAATGGTGGTCGTATTAATTGTAAACATTGACAGAGCGTAGTTGTTAATCCTTTTAACTACCGAGTAACCATAGTTAGAAACTTTAAAGACCTTTTATGAGCCGGCATCATCTTGACCTATAAACTTCATGTGTCAGTGATCTCACACCGTATTATGGGAAGTTGGGCAAAAAATGTAATGGAGAAGAGCCTAGTAGATGCGCCCAGCTTGAACAAAGCATGCCTCAACAGGACTTTGCACCTTGCGCTAACTGCAAAATTACGCGCTTTCTCGAAGGGGCATTGCCTAGCCCTAAGCGAGGTGCTGCATGTGGGGTTCAATGGCTTTCTGCCTAGGCGTGCTTCTAACAACTAAAGAAAGCAAGATTTTGATTTTAACTATTACTACCCGAAGAAACACCTTTTAGGCCACGAGTGCAGGCAGAACCTATCAATGGAATTATCAATTTAAATCACATTACAAAAGGGTCCTTGAGGTATACGTGTTTTTGCAGGTCAATTTGCGTAATTGCACTTTCAGTTGCAAATCAGTCCAAAAGCTAACTTCCATTCAAAATCCACCATTACGTAGTCATGTGCAAGACCTTAAATTAAGGGCATAATTGCCAATTCAGATTATGTGGCAAAGCAATTGGTATCCAAATTCTAATTGGGTCAAGTCAGCATTTTATACAGATTAGTTCACTTCAATATGTGGATTGCTCTTCGGTGCAAATTCACTTCAACATCACCACCACCATGGCAATTACGGAAACCAAACCCGCATGCCATGGCTGTATCTCTACCAAACCATAACCATTGGGTGTTTATCCAACATATTGAGACTATAATTAAGGGTATGGAAACTAAAACCCTATGGCATATGTGAGGCTTGGTCCTGGAAAAAATTGGGTGTTACTCCCCAAAGAGTGCAATAACAAGTTATATGTATTCTGGGAGATCATTTCTTGATTAAAGTGAGTTTTAGATCTATGATGAAAATGGGTATTGGTTGGGTGGGTCATGCATGCAGCGAGGGCGAGCTGTGGTGGTGGAATTGGGTTGGAACTACAGTGAGGGGGTGGGTTTTGGGGGGGGGGGGGGGGGTGTAAACGTAGTAGGGTGATGGTGGCAGCAGAGAGATACAAAAAAAGAAGTGGATCTGACATCAGAGTATGTTTATTTCTTTCTTGTTTTTTAGGTTACTTGACACAATAACAAATTTACCCTTTATTTTGGGCAACAAAGTGGCGTGTGTTTATTTACCCTTAAATTGGTTAACGAAGTGGCATGTGTCTTGCACATGACCACTTAATGTCGGTTTTTGAACGGAAGTTAGCGTCTGAACTGATTATGAAAGTGCAATTACAGGGACTTATGAGTCAACGCGGGTATTAACGGACTGGCCAGCAAAAACTTGTATAATTCAGGGGACAGTTTTGTCATTATCTCTTACCAAAACACAACTAAGAAATTGCCGGAGTTGTTCCTTGCTAGCGATGGAATCACACTAATTTAGACCCACATTTTACTCCAGATAACCAACATTCGGTCTTAAATTGCAATCACCAGCAAGCGACTTAGTGCATGTGAGGCAAGGCAACTAGATGCGGCATTAAAAACGGCATACCTTCAAAGAGTCAAGCAGACCAAGGCCCGGGCGTGGTCTGCATGTCAATATTTCCATCTTATTAGGTAGATTCCATCCTCTACTATTCAACAGAAGTGTAGTACCAAACTGGGAATAACTACAGCCACAGTGCATTCCTGAAATCAGAGGCATATACAGATTGAAATTTTATGACTTTCGCACAAATAGCTCACATTTAACTTGCCAAACTGGAAGTTGACAAAAGTTGCATAAGGGAAAATAAAGATGAAGAGCTGCAAAAAGCTACATGCAAATTACAAAGGATGAAAGGTGCAACTGAAGTTGGGCACCTACGCTAAGGTTTATAGAGTATCTACATATATAGAGCTATATATATGAGTAACAATGGCATAGGGGGCTGATGAATTTTAAGTTTCAAGTGCTCAATATTTCATCAATTATAGTTTGTTTTAAGTGACATTACGCAAAAGCATATAGTTTCGACCTTAGTTGCACAAAGAGGGGGCGGGGGCGAGAACGGAAACGGGGGCGGGGGAGCGTAAGCACCAAGAAGAATTTGAGGTTGGGAGCGGCTTCAATAAATAAATGCGTAAAGAGTATTCTCATTTGTTTAGTATAGTTTACATAGCCAGCAACAACAGACAAGGAGGCCTTAAGGACTCGACGGAAGAGAGAAACAAGGAATTGAGTTGAAAAGAGCTTGATTTTCAGGTACTCTCTCACTTGTTTCATGCATCTCTATCCAGTTAACGAAATCGAGTTCCAATATTAGCTTGGGACAAGATCCCATGGAGCTCCTAACTTGGGATCGCAAAAGCGAGTTTCTGAGAGAGAAACGTCACCATATTAGGAGTTTCCTGCAACTAAGGTTTCGACTAACAAACATGAAGCAGTGCTCATTTTTTCACAGATATGCCAACAGTAACACACCTGCCAAAGAAGCAAGAAAACGAAACCAATCCAACAAAAATCTGCTTGGATGAACAGGAAAGATACACTCAACTGCCTTTTTTTTTTCCTTTTCCAAAGTATGGCAAATGTTACTTACTATGCTGTGAAAACAGTAGGCAAAATTTCTTAAACGTGTTATATGGAAATCTCAATGGCTCCGAAGCGGAGTTTTTCAGTAACTATATACCCTCTTACAAGTAAAATACGACATATGAGCTCTAAGATCATAAACAGGTGAATTTTTACATGACTGGTGTTTAAGGATCCCCTTCCCTTAAGGAATCAGAATACTTAGTAGCATCCAATGATAAGACTTTGCATCTAGCAACTGACCTAATACATACCACTCCTCTTCCTCGTCATCATCATCATTATCCAAACAATTGTCCCAAGCTGTTCAGCTACATGAATCCTTTTCTTCCATTCCACAGGCATCAAAGGACACGTTCTCTGATAAATTCCAGGCATTCAAGTCTTTTACATTATACATCCCCAAGTTATCCTCATTTTACCCCTACTTCCTCTTACACTGTCAACTTGGCATAAACGACTTCTTACTGGTGCATCCAAAGGCCTACTCAACTGATGCTCCCTCAACTTTTCCTCATTTGGCGCCACCCTGTCTTTGCTGCAGATATCCTCATTTATTATTCTATCACTCCTTTTGTGGCTGCACATCCACCTAAGCATTTCCTTTTTGGCTATACTCACAGTATGTATATCGTGTTTCTTAGTTGCCCAACATTCTAAAACCATACAACATTGTTGGTCTTGCTGTCGTCCTGTACAAGATTCACTTCAACTTAGAGAGGAATGTTACAATCACTGAGCACCACAGTAACAGACCTGCACTTTATCCCACGCGCTCTTATCTTAAGAGGCAACATCCTCGTCAAGCTCTCCCTCCATGTGCATTAGTATTCCAAGATATACAAAGATATATTTCTTAGGCACTGTTTCCTAGTGTTACTAAAACTGCATTCCAGGTACTTCAGCTTTGTCCTGCTTAACCTTAAGTTTTTGGATTTTAAAGTACTTGTACCTAACTCTAACTCGATGTCTAATCATATCCAGTCTCGTGAATTAAGACTATACCATCTGCATTAATGTACAGCATGGGACCTTCCTTATCCCAAATATTCTAAGGAAGCTCGTCTATAACCAAAGTAAAGACATAGGCTTAAAGCTAACGCTTGGTGAAATCCAAGCGTACTTGCAGACTCCTAGTCATTCCATCGGTTGTTCTCACACTAGTACTCGGCCTATCATGCATATTCTTAAATCACCTTAATAGGCACTCCTTTTCCCTATAGATCCCACTACATAATTTGCGTTGGAACTATAAAAATAATTCCCGTAATGGATCTCCCAGGCATGATAGCAAATTGATTCTCATATATTTTAGTCCCTTCTAAGTATACCCTCTCCAAAAGCTTGTGAGCTTGATCGTTGCAACTTTAGATATCTCATGAATTCTTATATATAGGTATTAAAGTGCTTTATTCCACTCCAAAAGCATTTTCAGACAACACGAGATATGTTAGACAACAGCCATCAAATCTATGCCCACATCAAGTAAGCTTCTCCAAACCTCAGTATTGGATATCATTTTGTCCTATAGCCTTCCCCACTTCCATCCTTTTCAAAGGTTCCTGCACTTTTCACTTCAGATGTTCCAACTCTACGTACCAAACCACTGATTGGTATCACCAAACAAGTCATGTAGTTCGTATTGATTAGCATCAATTCCTCCGTTAACTAGCCTATCCAAGTATCCTCACAATATTTCCCTACCTCATCTTTTTTCACCAATTACCCCTGATTCTCATCCTTGATACACTTTAAATAGTTCAAGTTTACGCTTCTCCTTTCTCTTACCTTATCTAGTTTGTCGATCCTATATTACCCTCTTTAGCATTGCACAACCAACAAAAATAGGTCGTGCAGAGGATGATTACACACGAGCTCTAATTGGCGGACTTTTGACATATTAATCAGGTAGGAAGCAAGAATAGTAGAATACCCTCTAATCGCTGCGACATGCTACGGAAGTACATATGTAGACACACATTCTTGCTTCCTCCGTGTCACTGGAACTCCTTTGACATTTTTCGAATTCCTAAGATTGAAGTTGATACATGTAAAAAACTGAACTCAACTCAAACAAGAATCATAGGTAAATAAGTATTGTTTTGCATATGAAGATACGGTAAACAACGACTGAAGTCAAAGTTTACATGTTAAACAGAGGTGTACGTGACAACAATCATAATTAGTACAAACATTATCAACCATAATGATACCTGATCATCAATTGTAGTCTCATGGGACAAATAAAGATTTTGAGTTTTAACATGAACATATTCTCAACCCCAAGGCTTCCGTAAATAAATACTCAATCTTCTTAAATTAGCAAAATATATCCCAAAATGGAAACGAAGTTCCCCACTAACAAGAAGCTTTCTCTTCATAGGCTCCATGTCCGATAGTTATTCCTCCTTGACGTCTTCTTCTTTGTCTGCGGCCTACTCAGTACATACTTGGTTTCAATTTACTACATCTTGGTTTCAAGTTTCAAAAAACTTCATTTATGTGGTATTAGCTTGTGGCGTACATAATTCATCTAAATAAATGTACCCAGAGCGCGTGTGCGCCTTTTTTTAGATAAACCGATTCTACAATCTTAGCACAACAATCATAGTGGTTACACATTTAGAGAGAGAGGGAGAGAGGGAGAGAGAGAGAGAGAGACGAACCTGGTGGTGGTCGGGGGCAAGAGTAGCAGCTGGTAGCACTGAGACCAGGAGCCGGCGCCGGCGGCGATGGGAGCAGCAGCCGGTGGAAACTAGAGCAGCAGTAGCAGCAGCAGCAGGCGGTAATGGGAGCAGCAGCCGTCGTCGAGCTGAACAGCAGTGGGCGGCGCGACACAGTGCACAGAAGCAACACAATGGATCGATTGGGGATATGGGGTTCTTAAAAGTTTTTCTTTTTTTCTTTTTTCTCTCCAAGAATTTGGTTGACGATGTTGTGGAAGAAAAATTCGAAAAAAAGCAAAATCAACCATTGAAATGCCACGATGATAACAATCAAAGGTCTTGCTTCTCTCGCTTTTATTTGTGCCGTGCCGCCTTGAGGTGTCAAAGGGCCGGGCTTGGGCCGGCCCAGCCCAAGCCCAGCGGGCCAGAAAAGGGCCGGGCCATTTCTAGCTTCGGGCCTTGTAAACCGGGCTGGGCTCAAATCTTGGAAATGGAGGTTCTATCTAGGCCCAAGCCCTAGGTCCTAACTTTAGGGCCAGGACTAGGGCCGGGCCCATGCCCTTTTTTTTTTCTTTTTATGTTGCAAAAATACTAATTCATAAAATAAATACAATTGATAGGCCCTAAACCATTCAATATCTCTCTTATGACTAATGAAGTGCCTTAGAGCTTTACGTTTACTCTATTTGAAAATATTAATTAGCAACAAAGAGTAATTTTGTTCGCAAAAAGACAATCCTTTCACATGAGTAAATATAAAGAAATGTGTATGTCCAAAAAGTTAAAATAAAAGAGTAAAATATGAAGTGTAGAGAGAATGATGTGTAAGAAAGAAGGGGAAAAGAAAAAAAAATGACTCAAAAAGGTTTAGGGGCAGATTTAGGGCCAAAGGGCTGGGCCAAAATAGGGCCGAAAAGAGGGCCAGAAACAGGCCAAGGGCCGGGCCTGACCCGGGCCTTTTTAGGGCCAGGCCGGGTCAGGCCCGGCCGGGCCGGCCCAATTTTAAAAAATATTAGGTCTGGCCCTAGACCAGGCCCAAGGCTCTATAGGTTAGGGCCAGCACTATTCACGTTTAGGGCCGAGCCGACCCGCGGGCGGCCCGGCCCTTTTGATATCTCTAGCGCCGCCTACTCCATCTACATTCTTATTAAGAATTGAGAAAGTCCCTTTTTCCAATGATTCGCCCGCATGTAGCATCCCTTATTTATGTTTGTCGGTTGTCAGCCTCGTGTTGGTAATATAGTGATGACAATGTAATTACCTTATGTTGGCACCAAAAATAATTGAGAGATACATAATTCCTTCTAACATGCCTTATTACTCTTTGGTTTCAAACTTCCTGATATGTTACCCACAACTACGACACTAAAATGGTTAAAATTGCACCAAAATTACCACAGTACCTATACTGAAAAAATGACATCAAACATAAACCATAATTATTTCCACCCTAAAATAAAAATTTCAGCATGCCGAAGTTTTTATTCAGATAGCATGACTCTAATACACCCATTTTTCTTAAAGGCGCAGGCGCATCTAAGGCGCAAAGGATATTGGAGCCTGGGCACACCCTTTCAAAGAGAGGCGCAAAATAAAAATAAATAGATATTATTACACTAAACTAATAAAATCACTTAAATTTTTTTCCTAAATACGGCAATTTAACAAACTTCAAACGCTAGAAAAAAGTGTGAAATCCAACGAGAAATAGTAAGTACTTTGAACATGACAGCATCAGCTTCATCAACGGTAACAGCCAAGGCACCAATGCTTTCTTCAAAGGGAACCATAGGCTCCATGTCTGATAGTGATTCCTCCTTAACGCCTTCGTCTTTGTCTGATGTCTACTCAGTACATACTTGATTTCAATTTACTACATCTTGGTTTCAAGTTTCAACAAACTTCATTTCTGTGGTATTAGCTCGTGCCGTACATAATTCATCTAAATAAATGTACCCAGAGCGCGTGTGCGCCTTTTTTTAGACAATAAGTGTACAAAATAGAAGTCAGATACTACAAACCGATTCTACAATCTTAGCACAACAATCACAGTGGTTTCACATCTAGAGAGAGAAAACGAACCTGGTGGTGGTCGACAGCAAGGGTAGCAGCCGGTAGCACTGAGACCAGGAGCCGGCGCCGGCGGCGATGGTAGCAGCAGCCGGTGGAAACTGGAGCAGCAGCAGCAGGCGGCAATGGGAGTAGCAGCCGTCGGCGAGCTGAACAGCAGTGGGCGGCGCGACACGGTGCACAGAAGCAACACAGTGGATCGATTGGGGATATGGGGTTCTTAAAAGTTTTTCTTTTTTTCTTTTTCTCTCTAAGAATTTGGTTGACGACATTGCGGAAGAAAAATCCCAAAAAATAAAAAAGAAAAATAAAATCAACAGTTGAAATGCCACGATGATAACAATCAAAGGTCTTGCTTCTCTCGCTTTTATTTGTGCCGCCTACTCCATCTACATTCTTATTCGACAGAGGCTCAATGGAGTTGAGAGGTCCCTTTTTCCAATGATCCGCCCGCATGTAGCATCCCTTATCTATGTTTGTCGGTTAGTGATGAGAATGTAAGTACCTTATCTTGGCAACAAAAAATAATTGATTTTAAGATTGACCAGCGATGATCGAACGAGTGTGCAAGTTAGAGCAATTATGTGCAAAGCACATTGCGGATTGATTGATGAGAAGGAAGTTATGGCCTACTATAGCAACGTGAATAGGCAACAGTTTAAGGCAGTTATTAGTGGTTAATGATGAACAAACATGTAAGTTGATAGCCACAAAAAAAAAAAAGAATGGGAGCATTTGGCCATATTTATCGATGAAGGACATGTCAGTAGACAATTTTGGGCGATTAAAATTCTCAAAGTTCAGGTAAAAGAAGCGATAATGAAAAATCAAATGAAGAAGGAAGGATGACACAACTATACCAACCAACAATTTTAACCTTAGTTTTATTCTTTTCTTTTGCCTTTGTTTCTCTAGTCAATTGTGTAACTTTGCAAGATAATCAGAGATTTAGTCCTGATTTTCTTAATTCTTATACTTTGGCCTTTTCAATCAATCAAATAACTTTGTAGGTGTATCTCTTATTGTTCAATTGAAGATCTGTAATTAGACACAAACATTAGTAGGACTAGTGGGAGTTTTTTTAATGGAAAGCAGAAATGCCAAGCACTAGGAGCCAAGCAAGAAATGATATTGCTAGTAGTGGCATAATTAACTAAAACCAATAAAACAAACCCCCCCCCCCCCCACCATTTTGTTTGGTGGGGGGGGGGGGAGAGGGATATGGTTTTTGAAAAATGATGAGAATTTTAAACTAAACACAATCATGAATCTCAATCAAATCAAGTAATATTTCAATTAAGATGCTAATTATACAATCTCACATAATTATACAAACTATCCAGGTCAAGATCAAAATCTTCACAACACATGGTGATATTTCCAAACCAAGCACAGGCCTTGCATCTACAAAGCTCGCTCAAGACTTGACAAACTCAAGTCTTGATCACAATTCTTTTGTAAAGATCAAATGTGTAAAAGAAACCCTCTTGAATGGAAATTGGTACAAATGAATCTCTAGTATAATAGTTTGATGGAAGAATTAATGACTCGAAGAATGCTTACTCTCAATCAAAGAATTACTCACAAAGATGCTCTCTTTAATGATGTAAACTCATGAAAATGAAGTGAGAAAAATTTAATCTATGAGTCTTGATACTTCCCCAATGAATTGAGGTTTAGAACGTGATTTCCATAGTGTATGATGAAGCCCCAATTCATTTTAATATGGTAGATATCATATATAGCCCCAATTCATTTCCATAGTGCATGATTTTAAGAAAATTTAGCCGATATTTTTTAGCTAACGGTCAATAAAGTCGACTGCATTCCCAAATGTAGTCAGCTCCATTACCAATGTAGTTGACTCCATTCTTAATGTAGTCGATTGCATTCTTATACTGATCTTTGGAAGTACACTGATTCATCGACAGTTGCTCAATTCTGCAATTATGTTTCTTCTATTGGTATTTTATTTTAATTATGTACCAAATTAGCTAAGAACCTCATTTTAATATCACATTTATGGATGAATGTCGCTAGGAGTTGCTCGAATAAAGTGCCAATGAACTTAAGTGTTCTCTTTTATAACCGAAGCAATTGTAGGACATTTCTGAACGATCTTTGCCCCTATGACACACACAAGACCAATAGTTGATATGGAGAGCAACAACTTGACTCCTGTCTAATGCAATCTTCTCCACTCAGATAACAATTGCTTTCATTTCTTTTTGGAGGAGAAGAGTGTTCGATTACAAGAGTCTACACACCCTTCACACTTAACAAAATGAGAATGCAACCTAAACAACCATTTCAGCTTCTCTAACATCTAAGAGTAATTGCTACGTCGTTGGTTCAACACTTAATACGTATCTTGGTGGTATCAAGTCATCAAGCAAAGCCATATTCACCCATGCTGACCGTTCCGCTACTGCTGGTCTTGTAGTTCGCTTTCTCTGCATCAACGAATTCACTTTTGGTAATGCGAATTCAGGTAAATCAACCCCAGCCTGGATGCATAGCTCAATGACTGCACGAGGAATACGTATACCCAGACGATCAAATAGGTGATAGGTTTCAACCTGCACCAGTGATATTAAGATGCCCACATTCGCATAATTAATCACCCAATCACTTCTGTTATAAAATCAAAATAACATATTGATCCAAAAAATGTATGCCTAAATAGACAACAAGAAAGAACCAAAACTAAATATTACATATGAATATACACTCTTCAATTCCTTCTTTCCGAAGACCATTTCCCGAAAACACCTGAAAGGTGTTGAGAAAAGCCTACACGAGACCAGGAAATTCCTTAGTTTGGAGACACCGCTTCTTTAATTTTGCTACGGAATGTTATTTACTCGTGACTATACCGCTCAAATATGCAACAAAATGTCAAGATTTTTGCAATATTGTGCTATTTTAATGAAATGGGAGTTTTTGGTTACTCTTATATTCTGTGACTTGTTTCGATAAGGCAAGCCCTTGCCTTTTACCTAGATTGTTAAATGAACAAAGCACCTGTTAACTGAACTAAGCATAAAAGAAAAACTGAGCCAATGTCCAGTAGATATGCTTGACCATTTATTTTGCAATGCTTTTGACATAAGATAATTGAGTTAATGGAACTCGCAAAGTGCAAAGGGTACCTGAAACCTAGATGCAAAGCGCAGAGGGCAGGCCCACGCAAAATCAACGAAAGTAAACCATCAACACCAACAGATCCAGCTATACCTCCATAAGTATAGCAGTTTCTGCTCATCATTTAAACACAAAGCCTAGAAAGCAATAAATGGAGAAAATGAGAAAGCATCCAGGATCTAACACAAGTTCAGAGGGCAAAAAGAAAAAGGCATCCACGATATAAGTTATAAATCCTAAGAATGCTAGATGAACGGATTCTTCTTCTTTTCTTCCTCTTCTTCACCCCTAATCTTCTCCTTAAACTGCCCAGCATGCTTCAGAAGGGCTTTCCACCTCGCGCGCTAACCGCTCAAATCACAAATCACGCGCTTTTTCAACAGGGCTTTGTCTAGCCCTAGGAGAGGCTCTGCATGTGGGTTTAATGGACTTTGTGCCTAGCACGCTTTTAACGACTAAGAAAAAGTAAGATTTTGATTTTAACTACTATTACCCCAAGAAACACCTTTTGGGCCATGAGTGTAATACCTCAAAATTTTGGATTTTGGTGAAGTTAATATTTTGTTCTCAATTTTTTTTTTTTGAGCTTAATTTTTAGTCATTTGACCTGAGGGGTATAGATTTGACATTCTAGTACTTTGATTGATGGACCAAATGTATTGTTTAATGTTATTGAAACGATTTAGGATGGAGTCCTAGTGACGGTATGTGATTGGACTCAGCTTAAACCTTTTTTTGCAAATATAGATAAGTTAGGGACGTGATCGATATTTTTAAAAGGGTTAATTACAAAACTGTTCCCTGAGGTTTACAGGTTTTTGTACTTTGCCCCCCCCCCCCCCCCCCCCCCCCGTGTTTACAACTTTTGCAATAGTGTCCCTCGAGATTGACAAAACAATTGCAAACGACTCTAAAATTGGACAGCCGTCCAAAATTGGACGTTAAGTCGACATGTGCCTGTCATGTGCCACTTTTTTCATTAAAGTGAAGGGTAACATTGTAACTTTAGTAAAAAAAATCCCCTCATCTTCATCCTGGCCTAACAGTGTTGGGTCTCGACATACTCTTCTTGCTCCACGGCATCATTAGCACCAAGAATTATAGCCTGAGATTGAGACTGAAGTGATAGAAACTTGAGAAGAGGAACGACGACGCTTGCGTCGGGGAGCACTTGCCGATTCAACGAGTTGTTCCCTCTAAGTTAATATGCTTTCTTATTTATCTTCATCGTGAGAGCTTGGACTCCTCCCCTTCCATGGGCGAAGAAAGCCAAACATTAGAAGAACCCAGTCATTCTAGCAGCAGCAAGAAAGAAATACAAACCAAAGTAATGGATTAATTCTCTCCCAGGGCGGCAGAACTAGAAGTCGTGGGGGTCTGGGTGTAAGGATCCCAGCTACTCGTCTCCTTATCCTCACGATATGAGATAGCTCATTTAGTTAAGTAACTAAAGCAAGGAGAAGCGATTTGCATACTTAGGATTAGCTTAAGAGAAAAGCCGCAGACCCAGCCTATCGTAGGATCCAGTTCTGTTGCTAGTTCAAGCTCGAATTCAGATGGGCGAAAGTGTGATTGGATTTGTCGCTGCAGTTAAGCTTGATGGGTCGCTTGGGTGCCAAGGAATTGAATGGGCTCTAACCAGACTGGCCATTTGAAGCTGGTGATCTGGGTCTAGAACCTCGTCACTCCAGCTAGGCTTGGTTACCGTATCTGTCTGTCCAGCGATGACTATGAAGATGTTGTGATTGATCTTTCGATGGTTTGGGTCGGCATTCTTTATCTGAGTTTTTATCCTTTTGAGGAGGGAGAGAGAAGCATTTCTTGGAAAAGGAGGTTGACACTAATAGGCAGACAATTCAACTTTGAAGTGAGCAGTTACACGATAATGTTTGGAATATGAAGGACACCTAGAGACAAAAAATGAAAACCCATTTCTTTAAATCCAAGAATCCGCCCTCTCTTTAATTCTTCTACATATATGCAGCTATGTACTGCCTTTTTCTTTTTGGACCCCATTTCTCAAATGGCAAATTGAAATTGTGTGATCTCTACACATCTGGTGGTGTTTGTTTTAACATCAAATTGAGAGTTTAGGGTTCTAGTAGAGGAAGAGAGAGAAGAGACTAATGGAGGTTTAGGGTTTTCAGAGGGTTTGGTAAGGGAATTAACTTATTTGCCCATGCCAAATCAGCATGTGTTGTGCACATGTCGACTTAACGTCCAATTTTCAACGGCCATCCAAATTTGGAGTCGTTTGCAATGGTTTTGTCAAGGTCAGGATACACTATTGTCAAAGTTGTAAACACGGGGAGCGAAGTGCAAATACGTGTAAACCTCAGGGGACAGTTTTGTCATTAACCCTCTTTTAAAATATATTCAGCAAATTTTATTTAGGGTTTAGGTGGCTTATAAGTATCCTTACTTTTATTTTTGGGCTTATGAGAAGAACAAAAAGAAGAACAATCGATAGTCTCATTCACAATAGACTTTTGGTGTGAAATCTAAGGTAAGAAGTATATTCTAATTCTTGAATTAGGATTTATCTAGAAGCAAGATGTAATGCCCGGGACATTTTCTAGATTATAATCATTTTTCGGGCCAAAATAACATTGGTATATTATTTTTGAGCATCTTAGAGCGACAAATTTAGGAAAACACTACAAGCATGATCTTTAATGGCAAATTTAGAATCATAAGCTATGATTTAACGATAGCAGATATTATTGATATTGATTGATGCATTTAGCGACAAGTAACGTTAGCAGTATTTTCGAAAATCTTAGCGACAATTTTATACATATAGTTATCGCCGATATTTTATCAGCAACTCTTATTTACGAATTAGTGTAGCGGGGTTCGGTAAGAAAACTGTTAAATTCTTTTACTACGTTAACCGTTCATAAAATAACTATATTCGGCATTTTGCGATAATGGGTATTCCTTGTAAAATTTAAATGACTCATGAAATGGAAGGGGGCTTTTAGTAATTCCTTGCTCTAGGGATTAATATATATACATGAGCTATAAACACATGAGCCGACCCTAAAAAAATTCACAACCATCTGGAAGATGGCTGAGCAGGGTACGGGAGAGGGAGGAAGAAAGCGTAGCAAAGAATTTTCGGCGAAACCTCCCGGTAAGACTTCTACCTCCTCTCTTTTAATCAATTACCTTTGGAATGTTGTATGAGTCTATGGCTATCTGTAGGTTTTAGGGCAAGGGAAGAGACCTTGCCATGAAATGGGTATCATATGGGTTGTGTGTCGTGTATGCATATATGTGTACGAGAGTGCGGGCTGTGGTGCATGTGTGCGTGTGCTTTTCGGCAGCAAGAAGGGAGGGCTCACGACTGTGATGGACGTTGGGTGAGAGTTGAGAGACTTGTACATAGATTATGGAGAGAAATGTGGGAGGAGAAGAAAGAGTCACATGACTGTCGCAGCAAAAACGGGAACGGCTGAACGATTGTGTTGATGCGGCCATGTGCGATGAAGAAGGAGAGGGAGCAGCAGAGCGGCGAGGCCGTTGTCGGCGAGGCCATTGCCGGCGAATGCCGTGGGGCTTAGGCAAGAAGAAAACCCCTGTGTGTGTGTGTGTGTGTGTGTGTGTGTACCAAAGTGTGTATGTGCCATTAGTGTATGAAATGGGTCTCTGAAAGTGGGAAAGAAAATGGTTAGTAGGAATTGTGTGGGTGTGCGCATGAGTGTGGTATGGGTGTACACAGCCGTGTGTGTTTTGGCAAGTGCTGTGTGTGTTTCGGCATGTATATGTAACTGTGGGTTCTTGTGTTCATGAAAGAAGAAAGGAGATGGATGGGGCAGCCGTGGTGGCTACCATGAAAGGAAGATTGGGAGTATGGGTGAAGTGTTGGTGGGTTGTATATGTATTAGTGTGTATATAAAAGGGCATGTGGGAGCCATGAAAGCAATGGGGATCTCCATGAGTTCAAGCCGTGACCACCATGGTTTTTTTTAAGAGAGAGAAATAGTTTGGGCAGTCATGGGACTGCCGTGGGGGGGGGGGGAGGGGTGTGAACTGAGAAGTGTAAAGAAGTTGTGTGTGTGAATTAGATGTTTGGATGTGAGTGCATGTGGTGAATATTTTGCATCTCATGTGAGTGCAACTGGGGTGTAAGGGAGAGAAATGGGTCTGCATGAGGCATATGTATTGTGAAGTAAGGTGATGTGGTTAATGGGTTGAGAAGAAGGCACTGTGTTTAGAGAGGGAAAGTCTAGTTTTAAGAAATTAACACAGAAGTGTCGCTAAAGAGGGCTATTCTTTTAAACAGTTTCTTTCTTAAAATTTTACATATATCTAGAAAATCTTCTGGACAAAACTCAAAGAAGTAACTTAGGTTTATTTTTCAAGACCTACACACAGTAAAAATTTCAGATTTTTGGAGCTCGGGAAGCGTGCTAAAAAATTTTACTCATTTAAAAGAAACTTAATACTTAAACATTCTCAAGCGACAATAAATGACATTCGTATGATTTGTTATTTAGATTTTGATAGTCAAGAGTTAGGGCCGGCATTTGAGCAAATACCAGAAGCCGATTTTGAGCAAGGTAAGTACCCCTGTCATGTTCCTCCGTAGACTTATTTGCAAAACATATAATATGTATTTATGATTTGATCATTTGAAGTTTAAAGTTTTATTCTGCATATGTTTTATTTCTAAAGTATTTGATGAGAAATGTGATTTGAAAGAATGCCATAGAATATCGTGTGAGTCGTAAAATTTTACTGAGTACATGTAATGAGTAATGAAACTCGTCTTGGTTGCTGTGCCCCATATCCAACGGGGGAATGTTGGATTTCGAGCCCTGGTCAACGGGGCTCATACGTTGATGCACAGTACTGTGGCTGGTGGTGCGCCCTTGCGTCCACATGATTATTTTATCCCGGGTGTAGGAGGGATTTCGGGCCCTAGTCAGGGGGGCTCGTACGCTGACCGCAGCATACCTACGAAAAGAAATATATGTGTCTAATGTGAATGGAATGAACGATGATTGTACTCATATTTGAAAATCTTCTCTTTTGAAATTTCATGTATATGTGTATATGTATATGAAGGACGTTTTTACGAATGACAATAATCGATTGTTTGATTTGTTAAAAGAAAACCCATAGCATGTTTTAGAAACTTCAAACTTATTTTAGGAACATGGCCGGTGTACTTGCTGGGCTTTCGCTCATTCCTTATTTTTCAGGTGGCTACTCAAGGGAAGCGGAGCCGTATGAGCCACACGGGGGAGTAATGCCCGAAGAGAACTTTTAGAATAATGAGTGCCTACTATTCGAACATTTTAGTCTATGTTAATTTACGTTATGCTTGAACTGATGTAAGGAGCTTAAGTCTCCTCGAGTTTTCTTTATAAGTTTTAAAGACATGTAATGAGAGTTTTATTTGAATGTTTTGGAGGTCCGTAAATTAGAATTAATCTGGAGTCACAGGATTGTAGAAAGGCCTAGCAGAGCCCTGGCAGGTGTTTGAATGGGCCTGCGGTCGGTCACGTGCCTGGCTCACGGTCTTACCCGTGGGTTCGGGTTTGGTTTTTTTGAAACCAATCTAAACCGAACCGACCGTATACTATATAATATATAATTTTTTTAAACTAACCCCAGTTAGTTTTAACTGACTTAGGTAGTTAAACTTAACCCTTCATATAAATATATACGTAACCCTAAATCCTAATCCATTCTTTTCTTCAATCACCGCCCAGATCTGCTCCACAACCTCCACTCCACGCCTCAGCCATCAACTCTCAAGTCTCAAGATCCACCATGGCAGCGCCTCCACCACGGCAGCATCTCTTTCAGTCTCCTTCAGCCCGTCGTTTCCTCCAGCAATAGTCTCCTCCAGCCGCCGTCTTCACCTCCCACGGCTGCGCCTCTGAAACGCTGAAACGCTGCGTAGAAAGGGTCAGCTTCGTTCTTGCTTTTTATAGAGTTCTTTCCATGTCCTTCAGAGTCATTCTCACACAAGTACGTACAGAGTTTCTTTGAGTTCTTTTTTTTTTGTTTTATTGCTACAATTCAATGGTTTGAGGATTGTTGGTCTGTTGTTTTTTGTAGTGGGTATTGTTCATATTGTGACTGTTCTGGATTTTATCTACTTGTTTTCCTACCACATTTTTGTGTTGATTGTAAATCCAAGTTCGAGTTCAATCCACTGGCTTAATCCCTAAAGACGAAAGTCGGAATTGCAGTGATTTGTGTTGTTTGTGGCCATTTACCTGTGTAGGTTCTCTCTTTCACTCAGTGCTTTCTATTTCAGTTAATCTTCTGGTTGAAACGAATTCGATCGTATGCCAGAATAATTACTGTCAGCAATGGTGAATAGAAGTAACAATTGTATGGAATGAAATTGTTAAGCACCAGTCTAGACAGTTCACTGCATAAGACCTTAACCCCCCCTTCATTTATTAATGCTAGATAACAATTATATGGAATGATTGTTTGAATTTTGAATGGACTTTATAAGATTGATTTTCAATTAGTGAAAAAATGCAATTGCCCTGTACATGTATATATTAATCATTGTTAATATATACAGAAATCATTGTTAATATATACAGAAGTCCAAGTAGAATCTTAAGCCTGTTATGTAATCCTTTGGCTGTCCTATGTCCATCCAAAACCCAGGTAGGACCATAGCATAAAGCTTTTCCTCTGCTGCAATGCTGGGGAAGACCTTCTTAAGAATGGTAATATCAGCTTACCTTGGTTACCATAAGTTGGGCAGATGCTATTCTTTACCTATGACTGATTTTTTGTTCATTGCATTTTTTTTAGAAATACGGATTATATGCTGGTTGAAGGTTGATTGGCAATGAAGGTTTTCAAGATGTTGAAGTCATTTTCGTGACCTGTTTGGCTTTAAAGAGGACTTCTTTCTTCTTTAAGTAAATCTGATGGATATATTTGCTGTGTAATAATGTGTAATTTGATTAGAAGTTTAACAGAATTTGATTAGAAGTTTAAATCTGATGGATATAAAGAGCACTTCTTTCTTTTGAACGTTATGCAATTTTGGTTAGAATTTTTAGAAATGCTATGTAATGATTTTTTGTGTAATGCGTTATTTTCGTTTGGATCTAATGTAATCTAATTAGAATTTTAGTCTTATGAGCTAAGATCTGCTGTTTTTGTTACACATTTTTAGTTGTTTTGGGCCTAGAATGGAGTTTAGCCCAAACCGATTGATCCGTTTAAACCGAACCGTTCAATCCATCTAATCCGTTTAAACCGAACCGTTCAACTACGGTTCGGTTTATTTTTTTTCAAACCGAGGTCGGTCGGTTCGGTTTAGTATTCAGCCTCCAAACCAAACCAACCGAACCGTGCTCACCCCTAGTTACAGTTGGTATCAGAGCTATAGGTTTAAAGTCCTGTGGACTCATGCTTAGGATCGGATAAGTCGTGAGATGGCTAGGATGGGTAGAGTTAAGATTATGGTTAGAGTCAATATTTGATTCCACAATAATTAAGTTAGTATTGAGGAACTGTAAGATCTATAATTGTGATTCAGACCTTTGTTCGGCTCTAGTTCGTTCTGATAGTCATGATTTTAGCGTGATTTTGGGTGTGGATTACTTAGCATATTATCGTGCTTTGGTGGATAATTTTTGACAAGCGAGTCTGTTTCAGATTATTTGATTTGTCTCACTTTGAGTTTTAGGGTTCAAAGCCAAGTTGGTTGTTAGTTATAGTCTCAGTTATTATGGCTCGTCGCTAGTTTCGTAAATGTTATTGGGGTTTATTCTCCCTTGGGGTGTCCTTCTTTAATTCGTCCAAAAAAAAGAAGAGCGGAGGTGAAAGAATAAAAGAGTCATTTGAATTATAGAAAGGCTTAGCTTATGTTACATTTTTTTGGTGGAAAGTAAGGTGCTATTGGCTCAAGTTTATCAAGGTATACTGTTGGAGTTTTAGTCCATGAAGTTTGTGATAACCGTGTTCTTGATATTCAAAGACAAAAGTTAAAGTGATTTTCTTTGTTGCAATTAAGGTATTTTATGCATAGTAGGAGTGGAACCTAAGTTCAATAGGCAATCTTATTTTTCAGATTTAATGATATGTAGCAACTTGGAGACTCTTGCTCTTAAGGTAACTTGGATTATCTAGCTTGATTGGTGATCCTTTGTTTTCGTCTTGGCATATGGTTTCATAGGGTCTATATCTAACTAGGTACTATTCGACATCCAAAAGCTTTTATGTTACTCTTGGCACTATGGTTGTTCTTGTTTTTGGGAATCAGAAGCCACAAAGTCATAACGACTTTTAACAGTTTAAGTCAAGATCGTTGGACTTTTGGTAGTACAAGGCTAGCATGCCTTCCGTTGGTGAATACATGCTATTCTTCAGTTGGCTTCCTTTTGGCGTTGACATTTGATCTAAAGAAGTGGAACTATGTTATTAGGAATTTGGTTCAATGCTCTGATGTTACACTTTTTGTATCTACTTAAGCACGCTAAGTTAATTCTGGTTCATAGATTCGGAATATGTTTTGCAATCCGAGGGAATACGGTTGATTACTTTATTTCTGATGTCTTGGTTTGTAGATAGGAATAGTTATACTATAGACTATATAATGTGTGAATGCCCAGTTTGAGCTTCAAAAAGCTTTAACCTATTTCGGATATGGTAACCTTATAACTCTCTTAAGTGTAGTTGGTGCCTGCGTATCGGGTCAATGGTTGTGGTCGTAAAACTTGCTTTTATGATAACCCGACCAAGTATCGCTGAATGATTTATGGCTACAGATGCTAGGTGTGAAAGGATCTTCTGTAAAAGGAGTAAATCTGTTATGAACTTGTGAGTGACTAGTTTATAGCTTGTGGTGTTACCCACATTTTGTTATTATTGGTTTTATTTCTACTGAAATTGGGCATAGGTGGGATCTAGAGCTCATCTTTTCTAAGGACCTTGAGTTGGATCATGCTTGTGCCTTGTCTAAGCTATCTTGTACCGCAGCGTTGTGATATGGCTGAGGTGTAACGGACCACTGTAAAGTTTTGTCTGCTTTGTGATGTAGAAGTGTTGAGGTAACTGAAGTTTTCAAACCCAGTTATCATTCTTTTTAGTGATTTGACGTTTGTTCCGACATTTCTAGCGTATGGTAGAAGTTTTGTTTTTCTAGTAGATACATGTTTTAAAGTTCAAGGACCTGGGGTATTTCGATTCTATTACTTACATGACTTTTTAGCTGTGGGTGCTTAGATTGTGGAAAGAAATTTTTTTAATCCGTGACTGTTGTTACGTTGTCCTACTGTTGCTAGCTACATATGGTAAAGGAATAATTGGAGATGAAGCAGACTCAGCACAGTGATTTGCTGAACTTTTTTATGAAATAAATATGGAGTAGCTCATTTAGGACTAGGAGTTTTCCTTGTTGCTGAAACGGAGAACGAAAACATCTTAGTTTTGAGGTAAACAATAGTCGCAGATATAGCAACAAGTCTGATCTTCTATTTGAATTACTCTCTGCTCATTAGTATTTTATGATCATTCTACTTGTTGAATTGATATGATTTTATAGTATGGTGATATTTTCTGGCATGGTAACGTAAAGCTATCATACGAGTCTGCTGATATAAGTGGTCGGATCCATAGTGGGGCTAAGACAAAAGTTGTAACTTCTTGCCCCCTCCAAATGATGTAATAGTTGCTGTAAATAATTGAAAAAAAAAAGTTTCTTGTAACCTAATAAATCCAACAGTTGATGTTAGGATCCAATTTTATATTTTAGTCTTTGGTAGAGACTATTGCTTTGAGTTTGGTTGATTAAGCAAATGTAAAGTTTTGGATTTGATGCTTTAGTAGTGTTTAGTAGAGCTTTAAGTGACATGGACATAACCTGCCAAAAAAAAAAAAAAAACAATGATGGAACATAGTTCTAATACACAGAGTTTGTGAGAATGAACTTTGTAAAATTCAGCATAATGTGATTAGAACCTTTAGATTATTTGACTAAAGGTGGATTTCTTGGTACCTAATTATCAATTCACGTGTGATCAAGTTGGTATCATTGGACTAAAAGCTATCATGGGTGTGCCTCAGCGTAAGCAATCAAATCAGTTGGGCATCCAACACTACGAGGACTTATAAAACAAGTCATAAGATATGTCAGTTTGAATTATTATGTAGGTTATTTCGTAAGTTTAAAGTTTGGAAGACGGTTGTGCCTTTGTCTGTGTGAAGTTTAGGAGCTATGGTTACATTTTATTTATTTTGTAGGGGCTTTGGAGTTATATTTAGACATTATTGTTATCTTAATTTAAGATTCTAGACAGTTATCTTAATTTAAGATTCTAGACAGTTATCAATTATGTTAGAGTTTTATGATTTAGACTCTTTGGTGAAAAGGTTAGGAATTGGACGGTCCATAGCAACGCGCTAAGTGTTTGTGAGTTGATTAATTGTGTAATGTTAATTAATATGTATAATGAGACTCACCACAAAGTATTTTTCTTGTTCAAAAAAGATTTTGGGGTATTGAGGTTGATGCGAAACTGATATCTAGTATTTGTTTGTTTGAGGATCAATGTTATGAAATTTGATATTGAGTAATTCGGAGGACAAAATTCTTATAAAGGAGGGATATGTAATACCCCAAAATTTTGAATTTTGGTGAAAATTTTATTTTATTCTCAATTTTGTTTGAGCATAATTTTTAGTCATTTGACCTGAAGGGTATAGATTTGACATTATAGTACTTTGATTGATGGACCAAATGTATTGTTTAATGTTATTAAAACGATTTATGATGGAGTCCTAATGACGGTATGTGATTGGACTCAGCTTAAACCTTTTTTCTTTTTTGCAAATATAGATAAGTTAAGGATGTGATTGATATTTTTAAAAATATATTCAGAAAATTTTATTTAGGATTTAGGTGGCTTATAAGTATCATTACTTTTATTTTTGGGCTTATGAGAAAAACAAAAAGAAGAACAATCGATAGTCTCATTCGCAATAGACTTCTGGTGTGAAATCTAAGGTAAGAAGTATGTTCTGATACTTGAATTAGGATTTGTCTGGAAGCAAGATCCCTAAAGCCCTGACTATTTGGTGACTGAATTTAGTGTTGGTTAGAACTTATTGAGAAACTCCGTCATGAGAACCGTATTGGAGATTTCGCACAATTGAGTTAAGGGTTTACTTTTTGAAATCTAAATCAGCGTTAGACCAATTACTCTGATGTTCGTAAGGGATTACTTTTGAAAATTTGAGTCGACATTGGATCAATCATTCGTTAAACGAAATAATTCTTCCATTTAGCTATCTGGAATTTTGTTCCATCACTGTGTGTTTTCGGTTGAGATTTCTAGTGTATTCTTGCTCCCTCGAATTCTATTCTTGCACTGCCTAGTTTCATCTTAAAGAATTTTTGATTGTTTTGCTATCTTGGTTTTCGTGCCGTACAGTAGAGTTGTCCACTTTGTTTCGACTGCCGACCGTCACCATGGTTTCTTAGTTCCGATATTTTTTTTTTGGTTGTCACATTTTTTTATCAATTAACCCACCGTTCAACAATCTCGTAGTGCGTGCAAATTGAGTGCCAGTGCTGCGTCATCACAGCCGTGTGCTTCGTGTGATGCTTCTGTCATCCTAATTCATTTGATTCAACAGTTCTCCAGCCTCCATGTATGGTGTTGGCTTCTTGCACGTCATGGTCATGCATGATCTTTTGCTATTTACTTTTGTATGTCATTTATGTGTCATCGTTATTCACTCTTATGAGCATGTGGTTTGATTTTCAATCATTTGTTTCTTCAGCTTAAACAACTAGCTACCTTGGTTTTGCACCTTAGGTGTGATTCCTATTTGTAATCCAGTTGTATTGTTCCTTTTTTTGAATTGCTTATAATTTGTTCAGATAACTTCCGATTCAGTTGGTTCAACTCCTCTTTTATACGTGATTTTATTCTTTTCAACATAAGAACCTTTCTGAGTAAGTTCTAAAATTACTTGAATATCGTACTTGAATTGTTTTTAAGTATCCGTTAAGTTTCTAGCCCACCAGACTTTGCGTAACTTATAGGTAATGCTGTTTGTGGGCCATGTCACAGTGTATGTCTGTTTCTGACTTACCCATGTGGATTGTAACGTGGGTTAGCAAAATCTGATAAGCTAGAGATCGCGATCTTATTTTTTAAATCCGGTTTCACTTGTCAATGATAGTATATGTAACCTTATTCTGAATGGTTCTCTAGTGTCTATCTCTGTACAAAAATATACTTTGGCATTTCGAAATTCTTTTGTGTATTTGTTCCATTAAAAAAGTTCTGTATTTCTGCAATATTTTTTTCTCAGACATTTTGTATCCTTTCCGGTTGGTCTGTTGAGCGACGTTACTGGGTTGTTTTTCCTTCAGGTGATCGATAGGTGGGATTGGATTAAAGGGCAACTGAGAGCTAGTGATTTTTATCTCAGAGTCAGTATTAGTATTTTTAGATGTAATAATTAAGACGGTTGAATTTTCTTAGAAATTATTTTGGAACTCCATGTCAGAGTAATTAGGAATTTATAAATGCTTTAAGCTGTTATAGCATTTATCGATGTATCTTTGAGATTGATAAGTGGATGCTCTAAATGACCACTTGGGAGACTTTTTGATATTTTTAGGGATTCTAACTTTGTTTATTTGATATTAACGCTCCGAAAATCAGGGGTGTTACAGTTGGTATCAGAGCTATAGGTTTAAAGTCATGTGGACTCATGCTTAGGATCGAATAAGTGGTGAGATGGCTAGGATGGGTAGAGTTAAGATTGGTTAGAGTCAATATTCGATTCCACAATAATTAAGTTAGTATTGAGGAATTATAAGATCCACAATTGTGATTGAGACCTTCGTTGGGCTCTAGTTCATTCTGATAGTCATGATTTTAGCATGATTTTGGGTATGGATTACTTAGCATATTATCGTGCTTTGGTGGATAATTTTTGACAAGCGAGTCAGTTTCAGATTATCTGATTCGTTTCACTTTGAGTTTTAGGGTTCAAAGCCAAGTTGGTTGTTAGTTATAGTCTTAGTTATTATGGCTCGTCACTCGTTTCCTAAATGTTGTTGGGGTTTATTCTCCCTTAGGGTGTCCTTCTTTAAGTCGTCCACAAAAAAAAAAAAAGAGTGGAGGTGAAAGAACAAAAGAGTACTTTGAATTATAGAATGGCTTAGCTTATGTTACATTTTTTTTTGGAAGAAAGTAAGATTCTATTGGCTCAAGTTTATCAAGGTATATTGTTGGAGTTTTTGTCCATGAAGTTGGTGATAACCGTGTTCTTGAGATTCAAAGACAAAAGCTAAAGTGGTTTTCTTTGTTGCAATTAAGGTATTTTATGGATAGTAGGAGAGGAACCTAGGTTCAATAGGCAATCTTATTTTTCAGATTTAATGATATGTAGCAACTTGGAGACCCTTGCTCTTAAGGTAACTTAGATTATCTAGCTTGATTGGTGATCCTTATTTTTCATCTCGGCATATGGTTTCATAGGGTCTATATCCAACTAGGTACTATCCGACACCCAGAAGCTTTTAAGTTACTCTTGGCACTATGGTTGTTCTTGTTTTTTGGAATCAGAAGTCACAAAGTTGTAACGACTTTAAACGGTTTAAGTCAAGATCATTGGACTTTTGGTAGTACGACGCTAGCATGCCTTCTGTTGGTGAATACATGTTGTTCTTCGGTTGGCTTCCTTTTGGCATTGACATTTGATCTAGAGAAGTTGAACTATGTTATTAGGAAGTTGGTTCAATGCTCTGATGTTACACTTTTTGTATCTACTTAAGCACGCTAAGTTAATTCTGGTTCATAGATTCGGAATATGTTTTGCGATCCGAGGGAATACGGTTGATTACTTTATTTCTGATGTCTTGGTTTGTAGATAGGAATAGTTATACTATAGACTATATAATGTGTGAATGCCCAGTTTGAGCTTCAAAAAGCTTTAACCTATTTCGGATATGGTAACCTTATAACTCTCTTAAGTGTAGTTGGTGCCTGTGTATCGGGTCAATGGTTGTGGTCGTGAAACTTGCTTTTATGATAACCCGGCCAAGTATCGCTGAATGATTTATGGCTACAGATGCTAGGTGTGAAAGGATCTTCTGTAAAAGGAGTAAATCTGTTATGAACTTGTGAGTGACTAGTTTATAGTTTGTGGTGTTATCCACATTTTATTATTATTGGTTTCATTTCTACTGAAATTGGGCATAGGTGGGATCTAGAGCTCATCTTTTCTAATGACCTTGAGTTGGATCATGCCTGTACCTTGTCTAAGCTATCTTGTACCGCAACGTTGTGATATAGTTGTTATGAACTTGTGAGTGAATCTTCTGTAAAAGGAGTAAATCTGTTATGAACTTGTGAGTGACTAGTTTATAGCTTGTGGTGTTACCCTTATTTTATTATTATTGGTTTTATTTTTACTGAAATTGGGCATAGGTGGGATCTAGAGCTCATCTTTTCTAATGACCTTGAGTTGGATCATGCATGTACCTTGTCTAAGCTATCTTGTACCGCAACGTTGTGATATAGCTATTATGAACTTGTGAGTGAATCTTCTGTAAAAGGAGTAAATCTGTTATGAACTTATGAGTGACTAGTTTATAGCTTGTGGTGTTACCCACATTTTATTATTATTGGTTTTATTTTTATTGAAATTGGGCATAGGTGGGATCTAGAGCTCATCTTTTCTAATGACCTTGAGTTGGATCATGCCTGTACCTTGTCTAAGCTATCTTGTAACGCAACGTTGTGATATGGCTGAGGTGTAACGGACCACTGTTAATTTTTATCGGCTTTGTGATGTAGAAGTGTTGAGGTAACTGATGTTTTCAAGCCAGTTATCATTCTTTTTAGTGATTTGACCTTTGTTCCGACATATGGTTTTCTAGCGTATGGTAAGAAGTTTTGTTTTTCTAGTAGATACATGTTTTAAAGTTCAAGGACCTAGGATATTTCGATTCTATTACTTAGATGACTTTTTAGTTGTGGATGGTTAGACTCTGGAAAGAAAATTTTTAATCTGTGACTGCCGTTATGTTTTTCTACTATTGCGGTTACAGATGGTAAAGGAATAAATGAAGATGAAGCAGACTCAGCACATTGATTTGCTGAACTTGTTTATGCAATATGGAGTAGCTCATTTAGGAGCTGGAGTTTTCCTTGTTGCTGAAATGGAGAACGAGCTTAGTTTTGAGGTAGACAATAGCCACAGATGCAGCAACAAGTCTGATCTTATATTTGAATTACTCTCTGCTCGTTAGTATTTTATGATCATTCTACTTGTTGAATTGATATATTTTATAGTATGGTGATCTTTTATGGCATGGTAACGTAAAGCTATCAGACAAGTCTAGTTCTAAGGGCTGATGTAAGTGGTCGGATCCATAGTGGGCCTAAGAAAAAAGTTGTAGCTTCTTGCCCCCTCCAAATGATGTAAAAGTTGCTGTAAATAATTGAAAAGAAAAGTTTCTTGTAACCTAATTACCAGAATGGATGGTTTTGTGTCTATTACACATCTTCTTTTTGTTTTCTGGGCCTATTTGGATTGGATCTCGATGAAATAATACATCAATTAAATCCAACAGCGATGTTAGGATCTAGTTTGATATTTTAGTCTTTGTAGAGACTATCGCTTTGAGTTTGGTTGATTAAGCAAATGTAAAGTTTTGGATTTGATGCTTCAGTAGTGTTTAGTAAGGCTTTAAGTGACAAGGACATAACCTGCAAAAAAAATAAAAATTATGGAACATAGTTCTGATACACAACGTTTATGGTTGCAAGAGCATGAACTTTGTAAAATTTAGTATAATGTGATTAGAACATTTTGATTGTTTGACCAGAGGAGGATTTCTTGGTACCTAGTTATCAATTCACGTGTGATCAAGTTGGTATCATTGGACTATAAGTTATCGTGGGTGTTCCTCAGTGTAAGCAATCAAAACTTAGTTGGGCATCGAGCACTATGAGGACTTATAAAACAAGTCATAAGATATGTCGGTCTAAATTATTCAGTAGGTTATTTCGTAAGTTTTAAGTTTGGAAGACGGTTGTGTCGTTGTCTATGTGAAGTTTACGAGCTACAGTTACATAAAACATTAGAGTTATATTTGAAGATTATCGTTATCTTAGTTTAAGATTCTAGACAGTTATCATAACCCCTTTTTGCGATTGGGATGGCAGGTTTAAGAAGTGTGCTTGCATTCAATTCTATTAGAATTTTATGATTTAGACCCTTTGATGGAAAGGTTGGGCATTGGACAGTCCATAACAGCGCACTAAGTGTTCGTGAGTTGATTAATTATGTAATTTTGATTAATATGTATAATGAGGCTAACCGCAAAGTGTTTTTCTTGTTCTAAGAAAGATTTTGGGGTATTGAGGCTGAAGCGAAACCGGAATCAAGTATTTGTTTGTTTGAGGATCAATGTTATGAAATTTGATATTGAGTAATTCCGAGAACGAAATTCTTATAACGGGGGATAATGTAATACCCAAAATCTTGGATTTTGGTGAAAATAATATTTTATTCTCAATTTTTTGTAGCTTAATTTTTCTCATTTGACCTAAGGGATATAGATTTGACAATCTAGTACTTTGATTGATGGACCAAATGTATTGTTTAATGTTATTGAAACGGTTAATGATGGAGTCCTTGTGACGGTATGTGATTGGACTCAGCTTAAACCTTTTTTTTTAATATATATAAGTTAGGGACGTGATCGGTATTTTTAAAAATATATTCAGCAAATTTTATTTAGGGTTTCGGTGGCTTATAAGTATCATTACTTTTATTTTTAGGCTTATGAGAAGAACAAAAAGAACAACAATCGATAGTCTCATTCGCAATAGACTTTTGGAGTGAAATCTAAGGTAAGAGGTAGGTTCTGATTTTTAAATTATGATTTATCTAAAAGCAAGATCCCTAAAGCTCTAATTTTTTGATGATTGAATTTAGTGTTGTTTGGAACCTATTGAGAAACTCTGTAGTGAGAACCGTATTGAGGATTTCGCACAATTGAGGTAAGTTTTTACCTTTTGAAATCTACATGTATGTCCAATGGTAGCTTTCTACCAAATCAAATAACGAAAAACTACCAGCAAAGCCTGCCATAGCCACATTTCTGACAAGCCACTGGATGTTGCAAAGCAGACTTCTCGTTAGTTAAAACATCATCAAGTGCGCCTCATTTCTTGAGGATAACACTCTTGAGGTCGAGCATTCCCCTCTAATTAGTTACAACATCAACGAGGGGCAGCTTCCATATGTAACTCAGCAACTCATTACTTTTGAAAATTTGAGTCGACGTTGGATCGATCATCCGTTTAACGAAATAATTCTTGAATTTAGCTGTTTCGAATTTTCTTACATCACTGTGTGTTTTCGGTTGAGATTTCTAATGTATTCTTGCTCCCTCGAATTTTATTCTTGCACTGCCTAGTTTCGTTTAAAGAATTTCTGATTGTTTTGCTCTTGGTTTTCGTGCCGTACAGAAGGGTTGTCCACTTGGTTTCGACTGCCGACCGTCGTCATGGCATCTTAGTTCCGATCTTTTTTTATTTGGTTGTCACATTTTTCGTGTCAGTTAACCCATCTGATACAAATTGAGTGCCAGTGCTGCGTAGTCACAGCCGTGTGCTTGGTGTGATGCTTCTGTCATCCTAATTCATTTGATTCAACAGTTCTCCAGCCTCCATGTATGGTTTCTTGCATGTCATGGTCATGCATGATCTTTTGTTATTTACTTTTGTATATCATTCATGTGTCATAATTATTAACTCTTATGAGCATGTGGTTCGATTTTCAATCATATGTTTCTTTAGCTTAAAAGAAACAGCTGGCTGCCCTGGTTTTGGACCTTAGGTGTGACTCCTGTTTGTAATCCAGTTGTAATGTTCCTTTTTTTTTCAATTGATTATAATTGGTGCAAATAAATTCCGATTCAGTTGGTTCAACTCTTCTTTAATCCGTGATTTTATTCATTTCAACATAAGAACCTTTCTGAGTAAGTTCTAAAATTACTTGAATACCGCACTTGAATTGTTTGTAAGTATACGTTAAGTTTCTAGCGCAACAGACTTTGCATAACTTATAGGTAATGCTTTTTGTGAGCCATGTCGCAGTGTCCTTGCTTAAGCCTAATTCCACTAATGCTTTAGGAATAATGCAAGATTCAGCTCTTCATGGGAGCTTGGATAGAAGCTACCTACATGAGGTCCCTGTGCATTCTGAGACTGTTTCAGCTCAGAAAAGATTATTGAGAAGGCAACCAAGGAAACAAAATTCAGCCAAGAATGACTGGCTAAGCCCATTCACGTGTGAACTAAGGGCTTCAGCTTCGGTGCGAAAGAGAACTCGAGAAGAGGAAGGGGGCTCGCTGATGGAAATTGGCAGTGATTGGCTAAATGATTATCTGGTAAGACAAGGTAAAATCTTTTGTTCTCGGGTGGAGGCAGCCAGCCCTAAATGGCTGCCAACCTCGTCATGAAAATTTTACCTTGGAATGTCCAAGCAATGGGGAAAACCCTCACATTCCAGGCTCTAAAGGAGCTTTGCTCCATTCCCCAGAAGTAGTCTTTTTGTCGGAGACAGAGAATACTGAACAGAAATGCTACAAATAAAAAGAAGATTGGGATTTAGGCATATGGCGTTTAATAACCCAAATGGTTTAACGGGGGGTCTATGCTTGATGCGGCGTCAAGGATTGAAGTTGGAATTAGTGGAATGTAACCGAAATTACATTACTGTTTGGGTACATGATGTAGAACGATTTGGGAAGTGGCTTTTTACAGGGGTTTATGCACTTGCAAATGCCGAGGACCGGAACCTCCTTTGGAAGAAGCTGATGAATTCACAACTTTATAATGGAGATAAGTGGGTAATTATGGGCGATTTCAATGATATCATCTCAAATGAAGAGAAGAGTGGAGGTTTAGTTCGACCAAAACATGGATTTAACGATTTTAAGGCATTTATTTCATCTATGTGCTTGGTTGATTTGGGATACATTGGATATCCTTGTACTCGGGACAAGCAGTGTCACAGAGATGATAATGTGAAGGAAAGGCTGGACAGAGCAATTGCATCTCCAGGTTGGAGAACATCTTTCTCATTGGTAGTTATGCACCATCTGAGACCAGGGGGATCTGATCATTGCCCTATTTTGCTAGGCACTGTTGGACAATGCACTCGCATGAGAAAGTGTTTTACTTTTGAATTGGCATGGGCCAGAGTAGAGAGCTATGAAAAGGTGGTGCAGAAAGTTTGGGAATCTGAGGTTGCTCGCTCATTATGGTTTTGAATTAATCACAAGGTAAGAGAATGTCGGAAAGCATTGATGGAATGGAAAAGAACTACCTTTCGGAATTCTCATGTATGCATTAAGGAATTGCAGGAAGAGTTACAGAATATTGCAAAAGCTAATATGTTTGAGAAAGATGACTATGATAGAGTTGAAGCAGACTTGCGACAAGCATAACTCGATGAAGAGATGTATTGGCGTGACAAATCGAGGAAGCTTTGGATCAAAGCAGGTGATAAAAATACAAAATTTTTCTTTTGCAAATGTGATACAAAGACGAAACCAAAATCGGTTAATTGGTCTTGAAGATAGCAATGGGACTTAGAAAGAAGGGCGGGAGAGTGTGGAACATATTGTTGTTCGATTCTTTGAGGAGATTTTCACTGAGTCACAACAAGGTGAAATGTCATATATCCTATCCTCAGTAAAGTGTAAGTTATCATAGCGTATAAATTAGATATTGATAGCTCTTGTCGCGGATGAAGAAGAATATGCTGCCTTATCTCAAATGGAACCCTTTAAAGCTCCCGGACCTGATGGGATGACAACATGTTTTTTCCTATCGTTTTGGCACATTGTTGGTTCTGATGTGTGCAAGGCAGTGAGGTCTTTTTTTTCATACAGGCTGATTTTTAAGGAGTATTAACCATATCAATATCGCAGCGATTCCGAAAGTCACTTGCCCCATGAAGATAAGTCAATTATGTCACGACCCAAACCCACGGGTGAGCCCATGAGCTAGGTCCGTGACCGGCCACAGGCCCATCCGAACATCCCACCAGGGCACTGCCAGGCCTTACTACAACCTGTACACGAGAATCTATAACCAAGTAATTTAAATCTATCTCCTTAATAATATTTCTAAAATCATGCTTATAATTTCTCAATGAATCTCCAATGGCATTCTTTATTTAACAACTAACATGGGTCATTTTAAATCCGGTGGAGATCTAAGCTCCGAAAAATTTCAAATTACAACTTTAGTACCAGTACTCCACCAAATGATTTATTAAATAATCTAAGAGGACTACAACTCCTCTAGCAGTCGTCTACCATAGCTACATCCTCGTGGCCCTCATCAGTGCCTGTTCCATCAAGATAATCACCTAAAAACATTATAAAAGAATGAGCTTAGGGCTCAGTAAGTACACATACCACATTCCTAAAATAGGTTTTGGAATTCATAAAATCATGCCATGGTTTCCCTTCGATTAAAAACTGGTAAACATTTTCACAGAAGATACTATACATATATACTTTATGAAAGCAATTCATCCAATATTTTTAGAACATAGGCATGACATTAAGAAGGCTTATTAACAACTATCATAGTTCATCATAACATAGGTATGTTGCGGTCAGCGTACATTCTCCCTTGACTAGGGCGCACAATCCCTACCCCTTACTGGGGTAAATATTATTCGGTCAGGGTAAACGCCCCCCTGACTAGGGCCTACAATCCCTCCCCCTTCCTGGGATAAGTAGCATGTGAAAGTTTTAAAACTTCTAATTGGAATAAATCGTTTATACATTACGTAGACGGAAAATAGGGTATACGGAGTAATATGGCAGGAGTACTTACCTCGCTGAATAATTGCTTTTGGTAGTTGCTCAAAAGCCGGTCCTAACTCTTGTCTATCGAAACTTAAATAACAATTAACACATATGTTATTCATTACCGTTCGAGTACACCTAAGCATTAAGTTTTCCTCAAGTAAGTGAAATTACCAAACCGCCCCTCGATTTCAGTAAAATTCTTATTTACCCCCGACTTCAAACATACTGTTACATATGCTGATATAACCAGAAAGACTATTTTAAAAAGTTAGGTGGGATTTTCGGACCATAATGGCCTCTCGGGGAATATTTCGCTCGGAACCCTAAGTCGCTCCTTAAATTGAGCGTTAATGCTCCTGTTTTCAAAATATATTGAACAGCGCTGGAATGCCACAAAATTTAATACACTTAAGCTTCTCAGTGTGTTTAGATCACTGTAAAATTTTCAGCTAAAACTAATTTTGTTTGCTATATCAAACAATTCAAAATCCTATTTTCAAAATAAGGTCGTTTTAGACCTTTCGCATGCCTAGAAAAATTCCATAAATATCTATATCAAAGTCTCCACAAAATTAAGGGTAGTTTTAGTTTTGTACTTTGCCCAAATATTCTTAGAAGTGGCTTAAAAAGTCTTTCGCAATGTACTAATCTATAATTCTGAAAACAGCATTTTTCAGCAAACCCTAGTTTTGTAGATTGACCATTTTGAGGAATAAATATGATGAATATTAAAAAACTCAAAACTACAAAGTTAAAGTAAACTTTCTAAGGTTTTCAGAAATATAAAGCTCACAAAAATCCAATGATTGATGACTTCTATACAGTAAATAGAAGTGGCTGATCAAAACATCACATCTCTGTGCAAACCAGTTTTGGTCAATGATTATTTTGGAGCGGAAATATTATGAATCTTAGAACAATATCAACTACAAAAATCCCATGAGTAAATAAGTTTCTATGATAAATCGAAGTGGCTGCCAGAAACCAAAAATTCTGGATTTCTACAATAGATTGACTCTAAGTTCGATTTTCAATGTGCAAACGTGGGATTCTAAGAAAATTCAAAACTAAAGAGTTGAAGGCAACAAAATGAAGTTTTCAGAAAGGGTAAAATCATATTAATCGGATTTGAAATAAAGGAAATGACAAAAACTCTAACCCACTCTTAATCTGCTCTATAGTGGCCTTTTTCTCAAATACTACCGAAAGCTATCAATTCCACACCAAATATACATATAAAACCTCCAAATTTGTGGCTAAACTAAAGAGAGAGTTTATGGATTTCATTACCTTGAATTTTTCCTTGCTTAGCCTTGTTCCTTCTCTTTCTCTCCCTCTCTGGACTTCGCGTAAAGGGGGTGGCAGATTTACTAGGACGGCTGCCCTCTTAAAACTTCCTTTATATATGGTTGCCCTAAGTTAGAATAATTCTAAAGACCTCCCACACTTAGCTTGTAACATCCCGGAATATTCGGAACGTTAACACTCGATCCATCAATCACTAAATCATAAAATCCTCAAACTCAAACAAAATAAATACTACCAATCTGTTAGAGCAACTATCCGTTAATCAAACTATACTCTCAATCAACTATCATAATTGAAATACCAAGTCTAAGTCTAAGAAAAATTAAACAATAATATTTACCCACGCAGGGGTTCTGATGATGAATACCAAAATTCTAATTCCTTCACTTTCGCTTGCTCGGCTTTAATCCCTATTCAGGTAACCTACTGTTGGCTGTCACCTGCGGAAAGGAAGTCAAAGGAGAGTGAGCTTTCGAGAGCTCAGTAAGGTCGATCAAAGATTTAAAATCACAAAACGATTCGGACGATTTTTCATATAAAACTTTTGAAGAGTATTTTCAATAAAATACAACACTTAGACATAGATGAACAAAACGAACGATTTTACATTCAAGTCCAATAACAACTTTTTGAGGATTTTGCTTTCGATGAAATCACTACAATACGATATAAACATAGAGATGAGTATTCAACTCAATCCCTTATATAATAGTCATTTGAAACACTTCGGATATAATAAAACATGAATGGATAATATTCAAAACAGTTCAAGTGTAATAAAACATAAACAAGAAACATTGAACATGAGCAGTACAGAAGCAAAGCCACCCCGACAGTGCTCGATCGCTTTACATATGCATATGTACACTGACTAGTCCATCTAGGTACTAGTAAACCCATCCAACAGACCATCCTTATAACGCCAACAATACAGACCATCCTTATGGCTCCCAAGTCACTAACTCATGTCAACATTGAGAAGCAATAAATACCTTTGAAAATATTCAAAGAAGTTAAATACAATTCAAAATATTTTACAATGACTGGATTAAATAAACAGATGAGAATAACGAATTTCAAACGATTGCTATCAGGCTCAAATTAGGGTTTCATGGACAGTTTCAAAAACATCTTTTATATCAAACATAAAATTGAATCATTGTAATTTGTAAGACTGTTCTATAAGCATCTGAAAACAGAATAGCGAAATAGAGTTCAGATAGAATTCCTTACCTCGGTCCAAGCTATACACTGCTACGCAACCTCGATCAAGTTTCTCTGAATAAACCTATATTGGCAATCCATTTGTCAGAACATAATCTATGGTACAATACTATTACCCTAATATCATATACCCCCACGTGCTCACTTCTAACCCCAAAATCACTCAACTCAAAACGCACCTCGCACGCGGCCAACCTAACCGAGAACCATGTACAATCCTTAACGCGTGTTGATATTCTAAAATTTAAAATAAATTAAAATAAAACACTTTTATAGCTTAAAACATTATAAAAAGTCAAAATATGAATTTTCTGAATTTTTGAATATTTTTGAATTAAAATAATTTCCTTAAATGTTAAATTGTCAAAATTACTTCCAGCTGGAAAATAAGTCCCATAATTTTTATAAGAACTTTAAAATAGATATAAAAATTATAGAAATTAAAATCAGAATTTAAAAGACATAAAAACTATTTCTTTATTTTTTGTTTTGCTAAATTCCATGCGATACTGAAAATGATAACAAATCGATTCCAAAAATCATCAAATTTATCTTGAGTCTTTATTATACTATATAAACACTACTATAATTTTTCCCAGAACATTTTCAGGATTTAAAGACTCCAAAGGAATTTTCCAAATCTGAAATTATAGAAAATACTATAAATTCATACGATCTCAGAAAATTATGAACTTTTACCAGAAATTCTAGCATAGTCTCAGGTACTATAATATAAATTTTCACATTCTAATATTCACTATACGCTATCCAAAGTTCGTGCTAAGCCTAACGTTAAACTACACACACACACACACACACACACACACAACACAGCACAACACTTGTACACTCGCAGCACTTCTCCACTCCCACTGCCGCTCCCTACTCCCTTCCCCTGTTTTCTTTTTGTTCAACTCACTTCACCCATATAGCACATATATATACATACTCACACACTGAACACATCTTCACACCCACCTTTTACTCACTCATACACACACACATGACACACTTCACGGCTGGTTTCAGCCCCTCAACACTGTCTCCATTTCATTTCTCAAGCCCCATGCATTACCCTTTCTCATGGCTGAAACTCAGCCTCTCTTCCTTCTCCTGAAACTCCAATATTCACACACTTACACACTACACCACATGCACAACACTAAGTATACCCATACACTCACACGGCTTGCAAACCCATTTGCATTCTCTCTTTCTTGCTTTCCTTCTCCAGACACTCGCACATTCATGCACTCAGAATTGTCACACACACACACACACTTCACCACCCCCACTACACAGCTGCACTCTATGGTTCCCATCTCTCTGTCCCTCTCTCTCTAACTTAAAACCCATTCCATGTCCCATCTTACACACACAAACAGTCTGTATATAATCACATACCCATGCCCACTTCACACACAGTAACACTCACGCATGCACCACACACTTCTTTCAGGCTCACAAATCTACATAATTCCCACAACATACAAAACCAATACAGACACTCTCACTACACTCACAGCAACCATCACCTCACGGCCAATCACCAAACACTTCAGCCCCCTCTCTATACACCTGCAAAACATACACTACAGTCGCTTCTTCCTTCCACTCAAACACTCACATAACCCACCAAATCTCACGCAAAACTCAAACCCCCGGCAGCACTTATACGCACAATACCTAATTCTCATGCATCTCAAATACGCTCGCACAAACTCATAAAATATACATATACACAATACATAGAACAGACACAAGACGCGCAGGCTGTTTCCCCTCTCTATCTACCGATCTAAACCCAGATACCCACATTCAAGGTATACTGCCTAGCGGCAGTTCAACCTTTCCACGGCCATCGACCCATTTATTCGTTCCATACCCACATCCCACAATTATATACCTAGGCAATACATCCTCACAGAGACCCATTTTCCTTCCCGTATTGTATATATACATTCACATAATCATATGGAAGTTTCATTTCAGAATGAACTTACTGAAAGTGCTGTCGCCGGTAATCTCTTTGCCAAAATCCTTCCTCACTCCCGGTGTCCCTCTCCCTCTTTCGTTGGGTTGTCGGCTAGAGAGCCTTGGGTGGCTGCGCAGACCTACAGTATCTTTATATATATATATGTAAATTAAACCCTAATCTGACAAGAAAAATTAACCCTATTCCTCATTTGTCGCTAATTATACCTATTTAATTTTATTAAGAGTATTTTAAGGTTTTGGGGTATTACATAGCTAGTGTTCTCATCTCACCCACATTCCTCTTAAAAGATCTTAATAATCTTAGATTAAGGTTAAACTAAAAATTTCATCGACTGATGAAACATTCCGGGCATTACATTCTTCCAACCTCATTAATTCGCAACTTATGAGCATTATAAATTGTCACTAAAGGTCACAATCAGTACCACTGGCAATAATCGTCGCTAGAGACCCCAATTTAAATGTAGTTTTATAACTAACCTCGATTCACTAATCATCGTTAAAAGTCACTAATAACAAATATCGATGCTAGGTATAAATTGTTGCTAATTGTTGTCGATAAAATCTTAATTATGCACATCAACGCTAAATGTTACGTTCATAATCGTCACTAAATAGAAACTAATCGGCTAGGCATAAAATTAAGGTTGGGGGTATTACATTATCCCCCACTTGTAAAAATTTCGTCCTCAAAATTTGGTTTACTCATAACCATTTCTGGTCTCAATATCCACCAATATACCCTTAAATCTTTCTACATCCATTTACCCAACCCAAATACAGTTTCAAGCACTTTCCAAAGTATACGTACGAAAGTCCTCAAAAGTATAGATTTCATTCGTCACGCTTGACCCACAGATCAATATTATCTCAAGAAATCAAAGGTTTCACCTCGATGTAAGTACTATCTCTACTTTTTAATCTATCTCCATTTGTACCATTAAATCATTGTTATACTGTAAGGTCTAGCCAACGTCCCATGACGATCAACGTCAAATATTTCACCATACTAAGAAATTTCGATTATAATCTCAGATTCCATAATTCAACCAACAGGATTATTAATCAAGTTCGAAATATTTATGACTTAGCTAGTATGGAACTCACTTAATTAAATTTCTCCGCTCCAAATTAAATGCGTATACCACACATCAAATCAATCTTTAATACATCATGCTTCCACTGCACCACTTTGATAATATATTTTAAAATATTGAAGCACTACGCTTTCACTACATAACTCCCAAACGAAGTGGTCATCGAATCTTACACAACCTCCAAATTACGAGTCGAGAACATCAATAGCAGTTTCAGTAAAATTTACAGCAATTTCAAGCATTTCACTATATTGTAAGATTTCATATTATAACCTAGGATTCCATAATCCAACTGATGTCATTACGCAACCTAGTGAACTATATATACTCCACTTCAAACTCAACCAAATAAATAAGTTTCTAATTATCATGCTTCCAATGCTTTTCAGATAACATGCCAAGCTGTACTTCTCGCACAATCTACTTAATAGTAACAAGCTTAACTTCAAGCCTATGACGTGCTAAGGTACTGAGCAATTATCTCATATGACTTTCACTCTAAAGGATCCCACCCTGAGTTTTAACTATAACTCTTATCTGCCTAGTCACGAGTTTACAGAATCATATACCTCTCAACACCGCACCACAATTCACGCCTATTTAAATCTAACCGTTAAAATTTTCATGTGAAATTGTAACGCTTAGCTCGAACATATTAGATCGCCACTTATACTCCTCTAGTCACCAACTTTAAAAGACCCCTTCACCTTTCTAAAATCCTCAAATATTTCACACACACCCACACGCAAGCGCGCACACACACACACACACACACGCACGCGCACACACACACATACACATACTCTCTTAACTTCGTGGCTCAAATTATAATCATTCTATAGACATAAATTGCATTTTTTTTTTGCTCTAAAAGGATAAAATACTTAATCCCGTCAAGGATGGTGAGCAACTAGTTCTAGTCCTCAATTACATCCTTTTATCCTATGGTAGTTCACACCTCGAAGTCAGATAAAGTCATGCACGCAATCAATGTAAGACCCTGGGCTACAGCTAAAACCCAAAATGCATGCTCAAAACATAATTACTCATAACTCAATTCATCTCCGCCATAGTCCAATAAATGCACATAACTTGTACCTTGTGAAATGAGGATATAAGATCCAAAGCCAAATTCTCGTGTGCATTCATAGCAAAGTCAACCCAGTGGCTCTATGCTCTCAGACAAAATTTTGCTCATCCCAATCACGCGTTTCAATTCAAAGTATTACTATTCTACAAAACCTTGTTTCAAAAAATTATAAACTCGGAAACCTCACTATAATAGAAATTTTTTCACTTAGCGCTCTTAACGGTCGCAACTAAGAGCTAAGAGCTCCGAGTTACAAGTTCCAAGAATTTCAAGAAAACACAGCCTTACATTATCTCTATCTAGCTATTATGTTAATGTTGTTCTACAACCTTGATTAGGTTTTGGCAACTAGAAGCATATCTCTCCAGCTTCGCCCAATGAAAATGAGTCTTCGTAATGATATCTATAACCTTTGAAACATAAGTCATAATCACCAATAGCAAGCTAAGGAAACTTCACCAATAAAATTTGGATCATCACTTAGGGTTCTATAACTTAACCAATGAAATCATTATTTAAACTATAATATCCCAAGAACGTAATGCTCTGATACCATTTAATTATGTCATGTCCTGAACCCACGGGTAAGCCCATGAGCTAGGTCCGTGAGCGGCTATAGGCCCCCCGAACATCCACCCAGGGCTCTGCCAGGCCTTACTACAACCTGTACACAAGAATCTATAACCAAGTAATTTACATCTATCTCCTTAATAATATTTCTAAAATCACGCTTATAATTTCTCAATGAATCTCCAATGGCATTCTTTATTTAACAACTAACATGGGTCAATTTAAATCCGGTGGAGATCTAAGCTCCGAAAAATCTCAAATTACAACTTTAGTACCAGTACTCCACCAAATGATTTATTAAATAATCTAAGAGGACTATAACTCCTCTAGTTTGTCATCTACCATAGCTACATCCTCGTGGCCCTCATCAGTACCGGTTCTATCTAGATAATCACCTGAAAATATTTATAAACGAGTGAGCTTGGGGCTCAGTAAGTACACATACCACATTCCTAAAATAGGTTTTGGGATTCATAAAAGCATGCCATGGTTTCTCTTCAATTTAAAACTGGTAAACATTTTCACAGAAGATACTATACATATATACTTTATGAAAGAAATTCATCCAATATTTTTAGAACATAGGCATGAAAATAAGAACGCTCATTAACAACTATCATAGTTCATCATAACTTAGGTATGTTGAGGTCAGCGTACATTCCCCCTTGATTAGGGCCCACAATCCCTACCCCTTCCTAGGATAAATATTATTCGGTCGGGGTATACGCCCCCCGCCCCCGACTAGGGCCCACAATCCCTACCCCTTTCTGGGATAAATATTATTATGGACGCAAGGGCAAACCACAATCAACAGTACTGTGCATCAACATATCGTCCCGTCGACCATGACCCACAATCCAAATTTCTCTCGTGGATATGGGGCATAACAACCAAGTCAGAAATACCGTCTTTTTAAACATAAGCCAACTTTAAAACACTACTCAGAGAAATATTCCATTGCATTTTTTATGCATTTTCTCATCAAACCAATTTACACAAAAAAAATAGTAGCATGTGAAAGTCTTTAAAACTTCTAATTGGAATAAATCGTCTATACATATACATAGACAAAAAATAGGGTATACAGAGGAATATGGCAGGAGTACTTACCTCGCTGAATAATTGCTTTTGGTATTTGCTCAAAAGTCGGTCCTAGCTCTTGTCTATCGAAACCTAAATAACAATTAACATAGATGTTATTCATTGCCGTTCGAGTACACCTAAGCATTAAGTTTTCCTCAAGTAAGTGAAATTACCAAACCGCCCCTAGATTTCAGTAAAATTTCTATTTACCCTCGACTTCAAACGTACCATTACATATGCGGATATAACCAGAAAGACTAGTTTAAACAGCTAGGTGGGATTTTTGGACCATAATGGCCTATCGGGGAATTTTTCGCTCGGAACCCTAAGTCGCTCATTAAATTGGGCGCTAATACTTATGTTTTTAAAATATATCGAACAGCACCGGAATGCCACAAAATTTTAGACAGTTAAGCCTCTCAGTGTGTTTAGACCACTGTAAAATTTCCAGCTAAAAATAATTTTGTTTGCTATATCAAACAATTCAAAAGCCTATTTTCAAAATAAGGCCTTTTACATGGCTAGAAAAAATCCCATAAATTTCTACATCGAAGTCTTTAGAAAAATAAGGGTAGTTATAGTTTTGTACTTTGCCCAAATATGCTTAGAAGTGGCTTAAAAAGTCTTGTGCAATGTACTAATCTATAATTCTGAAAACAGCATTTTTCAGCAAACCCTAGTTTTGTAGATTGACCAGTTTGAGGAAGAAATTTGATGAATCTTAAAAAACTCAAAACTAAAAAGTTAAATTAGACTTTCTAAGGTTTTCATAAATATAAAGCTCACAAAAATCCAATGATTGATGACTACTCTACAGTAAATTGAATTGGCTGATCAAAACAGCACATCTCTGTGCAGACCAGTTTTGGTCAATGATTATTTTGGAGCTGAAATACTATGAATATCAGAAAAATATAAACTACAAAGTTGAAGAATACTTTCTGAGGTTTCTATAAATATAAATTTAACAAAAATCCCATGAGTAAATAAGTTTCTATGATAAATCGAAGTGGCTGCCAGAAACCAAAAATTCTGGATTTCTACAGTAGATTGACTCTAAGTTCGATTTTCAATGTGCAAACGTGGGATTCTGAGAAAAATCAAAACTAAAGAGTTGAAGGCAACAAAATGAAGTTTTCAGAAAGGGTAAAATCATATTAATCAGATTTGAAATAAAGGAAATGACAAAAACTCTAACCCACTCTTAATCTGCTCTACAACGGCCTTTTTCTCAAATACTACCAAAAGCTATCAATTCCACACCAAATATACATATATAACCTCCAAATTCGTGGCTAAACTAAAGAGAGAGTTTATGGATTTCATTACCTTGAATTTTCCCTTGCTTAGCCTTGTTCCTTCTCTCTCTCTCCCTCTCCGGACTTTGCATAAAGGGGGTGGCAGATTTGCTAGGACGGCTGCCCTCTTAAACTTTCTTTATATATGGTTGCCCTAGGTTAGAATAATTCTAAAGACCCCCCACACTTAGCTAGTGTTCTCATCTAACCCACATTCCTCTTAAAAGATCACATTAATCTTAGATTAAGGTTAAAATAAAGATTTCACCGACCAATGAAATATTCCGGGCATTACATTCTTCCAACCTCATTAATTTGCAACTTAGGAGCATTGTAAATTGTCACTAAAGGTCACAATCGATACCGCTGGCAATAATCGTCGTTAGAGACCCTGATTTCAATGTAGTTTTATAACTATCTCCGATTCACTAATCATCGCTAAAAGTCACTCTAATAGCAAATATCGATGCTAAGTATAAAATCGTTGCTAATTGTTGTCGATAAAATCTTAATTATGCACATCAACGCTAAATGTTACGTTCATAATCGTCACTAAATATAAACTAATCGGCTAGGCATAAAATCAAGGTTCGGGGTATCACAAATTACACCCTATAAGTTTATGCAATATTTCGTATAAAATCATCGCCAAAATTCTCTCACAGAGGCTGGTTCCAATCCTACCTAAAATCATTGGTGAAAACCAGGGTGCTTTTGTTACAGGTAGACAGATTATAGATAACATCTTGTTAGCTCAAGAAGTCTTCCATCATTTAAAGAATCGGAGAAGGGACAAATTGAATTCGATGGTGATCAAACTTGATATAAGCAAGGCGTACGACATAGTGGAATGGAGATTTTTGGAAGCAATAATGAGACAACTAGGTTTTGATGAGATTTGGATCGGATGGGTGATGGCCTGTGTAATGTTTGCTACACATTCTGTATTAGTCAATGGAGTTAGCAAAGGGTACTCGAAACCGACAAGGGGTTTACGATAAGGCGACCCCTTATCTCCGGCATTACTTCTGTTAGTAACGGATGGTCTTTCAGCTCTTATTTCGAAGGCGACAGAAGAAAGGAAGATTCAAGGCATTAAAATTTGTAGACAAGCACCTTCGATAAGCCATTTACTATTTGCTGATGACACTCTAATCTATTGTTCTGCTTCAGAACAGAATTGTGACCACCTACTCAGCCTTCTATCAATATATGGGAAAGCCTCCGGGCAACTGATCAACTTTGAAAAATCCTCCATCTTTTTTAGTAAAAATACACCTATTCCACTTAGACATACATTATGTTGCCGCATGGGTATTTCACTGGATGCTCGAGCTGGAAAATACCTAGGACTACCAGCAGAGGTGGGAAGGAACAAAACATAACTTTTTTTATTATATTGTGACTCGTGTGAAACAAAGAGTTGAGAACTGGAAAGAGAAGCTATCATCTCTAGCAGGTAAGGAGGTTCTTCTTAAGACAGTAGTTTTAGCCATTCCAACATATGTCATTTCCTGCTCTAGACTATCGCTGTCCCTTTGTCATGAAATTAATCAACTCATGGAAAATTTCTGGTGGGGGGATGGAGCAAAAGACAATAAAATTCATTGGATGTCGTGCGCAAAACTCACTGAAAAAAGAAGTTATGGAGGGTTGGGATTCAAGAACCCTGAGTTGCTTAATTTAGCGTTGTTGGCTAAACAAGGATGGTGTTTGTTAGTCGGGGGTCCTTTTCTTTTGAAGCAAGTCCTTAAAGCTCGATATTATCCCAATACTACCTTCCTAAAAAGCTGAGTTGGGTCATAATCCTTCATGGGGTTGGAGGAGTTTGATAGAAGGCCGAGTTCTACTGCATTCAAGGTGTAGGTGGAGGGTCGGGAATGGAAAGGATATTAATATTCGTACTGATTCGTGGATTACTACACCAAACACTTTCAGGGTAATATTCCCGATTACTGATGATGGTATCGAAAGAGTGGTGGATTTGCAAAATGCTATAAATGGTGGCTGGGATATAGAGAAAGTATATGCAATGTTTCATGAAACTGATGCTGCTGAAATTCTAAAAATACCAATATCAAAGGGAGAGATTAACGATAGATTGGTTTGGCATTTCACTAACAATGGTTCGTACTCAGTGCGATCAGGTTATGAATCAGTGTGTGAAATGCTGAGAGAAGGATGACTTTCTAAGAAAGGGGTAGTGACTGGTGCTACCTCCCATTTATTAGAAGAAAAAGGCCTTAAGCACGACTTGCGGAGTATCACACCTCGCAAACTTAAGTTGTTTTTATGGCGTTGTTTGTTCAACCTTTTAGCAACGTGAGACAACCTACAAAAAAGAAAGGTAGATGTCGAGAGCTGGTGCCCCCTTTGTACTACTAAAAAGGAATCGATGCTCCCCTTATTTAGAGAATGCCATTTTGCACGAGCTTGCTGGTTTGCTTTACCGGTAGATAGTATAATTCAGCAATCTTTAGGTATGTTCTATAAAGAATGGTGGCATGATATTCTTCAACAGATAAAATTGAAGGATCAGGGGCATGAAATGGTGGTATGGGCAACATGGATAGTCTGGTACATTTAGAAATGTCGAAATGCGAGGGTCTTCAGCGGCAACAGTCGTAACCCCATGGAAGCTGTGAACATGGTCTGGTCTAAGTTCCTAGAATATAGACAAGAGACCACCAGGAAACAATCCACCTTGCATTTGTCGCCAAAGCATAAGTACTGGATGTGCCCAGAACTGGGCTATATGAAGATTAATGTCGATGGGTCGTGGTTAGCAATTTTGTGTGGGGGAGGAATTAGAGTGGTCATCCGCGACGAAACAGGAAATTTTATTACAGGAAGGATCTGTAAATTAAACCATTGTGCAAGTGCCTTAATAGCAGAAGCTATAGAAGCAAAGGAAGGCTTAAGGTTGGCTATAGAACTGGGTCTTAGCTCAGTGATTTTGGAAGGAGACAATTCCAGCATCATTAGTCTGCTCCAAGGAAATCCAGAGCCAGGCCAAAGATAAACGTGATCATTTCTGATTGCCTCTCATGAGTCAAATATTTTCGTCATTGCAAGTTTTCTTTTAGTGGTCGTAGGGTAAACGAGGTAGCTCATGTGATGGCTGAGCATGCTAGTAAGGAACAACATAGGATTACATGGTGTTCCATACCACCTGTGTGGTTGGTTAACTCTCTCTGAAAAGATGTTGGATTTTGTTAATTATTCGCTATCATTAATACATTCATATCGATTGGGAAAAAAAAAATTTGATCTTAATTTGCAATGCCAAATAAGATTCATTAAAACTCATGAAGTCGCGCAATTTTCTGGTGACAATAAAATTCAATTTTACTTTGAACCTTCATGGTTCATCGTAATAATTGTTCTCATTATACCAATCTTGGCTTCTAGACATGAGATTTCAACGTTTAGACTTGTTTCTTTCCAAAAAAAAAATGAAGCTGAATGCTTCCCCATTTTGCTTTCAATTTCCTGTTTTTTGGCAGGGAAAGACACATTCCGAAACTAATGTACTAATGGTTAAGGACTCCACAATAAGCTACTGCACATCCACAGGTACCTCGACCAAACCATATCCCATAGTGTGGAAGGCTGATGATGCAAAGTTTTCTACACAGCAAGCCCACTCAAAACGAGATATCGTATAGGCCGTGCGCGCGACCTGGTCTAAACTTTCAACCAGTCACTTTTTCGTCAATGCCTGCCACTCCCCAACCCCACCCCTACGTGTGCGCGTGTCTTACTGGAAGTTGATATGCCTGCAAATGGCGTATTCGCAAACTTATCCTCACTTCATGTTACGCAATCAACTTGGCATTAACCACTTCTTGCTGGGGCATCTCAAGGGCTATGTTGGATATAACCAAACAATCTTAACCAATGTTCCTTCGTCTTATTCTTATTTAGTGCCACCCTATCTTTGTTGAAGATATTCCCATTGCTTGTTCTATCACTTCTCGTGTGGCCGCACATCCTAAGAATTTCCATTTCGGCTATGCTTATTGCACGTAAATCGTGTTTCCTGCGCTTTGTTTAGTTATAAAAAATCTTTGTATTCGGTTTTCATATTTATGGATTTGTTGAAAAGATTCTATTTTACTCAATTTTATTGTTTGGTTAGCAAACTTGAGTTTAACATTCAACGGAGCTTTGTTTGGATATCAAATCCATATACGCACGTATTTTTTTAATGAAAAAAATACGAAATGCACATCTAGGAGCACACTTGCAAGAATAAACGGATATTCATGAAACGAAAAATAATTAACTAGGGTTCCTATATGAAAAAGGAAATGCATTCCGACTACATACTAAAAGAAGAAGACAGAGAAGAGAGTATGGTAGTCGTGAGAGAGGAATTGTGAGGTTAGTTGTTTGGTTTTGAAATGGTAGTAGGATTCTGGGTATAAAAAGCAGATTGTAAAAACCGTTTGAATTGGATAAACGAACAAAAAATTTCATTTACTCTTAACAAATTAGTTGTAATTAGATGAATTGGATAACCAAACAGAGTGTTAGTTGCCTAATAGTCTAAACGACACAACATTATGTTGGTCTCGCATCGTCCTATAAAAGCTTTCCTTCAACTTAAAGAGGAATGATGTACACCACAGAAATATTTATCCGACGCACTCTTATCCCATAGGCAACATCCTCGTCAAGATATCCCTCCATGAGATTAGTAGTCCAAGATAACATCCTCGTCAAGATATCTTTCCATGAGCATTAGTAGTCCAAGATATATAAAGAAACACTTCTTAGGTACTTACTGACCATCCTTTGTTACTTTCTCCCTCGGCCTCCTCCTACTGTTACTAAAATTGCATTCCAGGTTTAACCAAAAACCTTTGGATTCTAAAGTACGTCTACATAACTCTAAGTTGACATTTAGTCATAATCTAGCCTCGTGATTTCGAACTATATCATCTACAAATAACGTACACCATGGGATGTTATCCCAAATATTCCAAGGAAGCTCGTCTATAACCAAAGTAAAGACATATAGGCTTAAAGCTAACACTTGGTGAAGTCCAATCATTCTTGCAAACTCCTAGTCATTCCATCAGTTGTTCCCACATCTAGTAGCTAGTTGCTCGATCATATATATCCTTAATCACATCAACATAATTGATAGGCGCTCCATTCCCCTATAGACCTCCCAAGAGATAGCAATTTGATTCTCATATATTTTAGTCTCTCTTCTTAGTATACAGTCAACACCCTCTCCAAAAGCTTCATCCTTTGACTCTTAAACTTCATCCCCTCTCTACCGCTACAAAGTGTAGCGGTTAGTGCAAAAAAATCCAATCTGAACCGTTCACAACTTCTAGTGGACGGCCAGATAACAGGTTGACCGATAAATGTGAATCGGCCCCCTATATACCTTGAAAGAAAAATTACCAAAACCCCTTCAATTTTAGATATTTTTCAAAGTATACCTAAAATTTTCTAATATTACAAAAAAAAATCCAAACTAATTGTTTACGATAAATGAACGTACTAGAAAAATTTAACAGTATGCTACAAAAGCATTTTAAAATAATATGAGATTTGTTAAACTAAATAGTCATCATATCTATGTCCACATCAGCTAAGCATCTCAAGACCTCAGTAGTACTGAATAACATTTTGTCGAATAGCCTTCATGACTTTTATCTTTTTCAAAGATTCCTTCACTTTTCACTTCGTATGTTGTGATTCAACGAACCAAATCACCAAGTAGTATCATCAAATAAGTTCGCAGAAGTTATCATCAATTTCTCTGTTAACTAACTCTCTCAAGCTTTCTCTAACCTTGTCTTTTTTCACTAATTATCTCTGATTCTTGTCCTTGATGCACTTTAAATGGTTCAATTCTATGATTCTCCTTTGATTTGAGGAGATACACCAACTACAAAGTTTTCATTTAAATTCTATGATTCTCCTTTGATTTGAGGAGATACACCAACTACAAAGTTTATTCCCTCTACTAGCAGTGTTCTTCAAGGCAGCTAAGTGACTATGGATGAGCTCTAATAGCTATGTATTCCATTTCACATATTTAAAAGGCTTGGGGTGCTTGGCTTCTACACATGTTTAGCTTGTGCTAAATTTGCTATTGACTAGAATACCTTTTGATTGATGCAACATTGACATGTCTGAACAGGAAGAACGGATTGAAGGGCGATAGATTTTTCGGAGCCTAGTGGCCCAATGTCCACCACTTATTGGAACCTATTGTCAACTAAGTTCACTTCTGAGACAACTGCAGCTATAAAGTCATTGCTCTCGGCCAAATGAGCTTGACGCCTTGGGAGATGGTTGCCCTCCTTTAATGTAGGCCTCTTGCCCTTGCAGAACCTGCATCCACTGGCAAGGTGTCTAACTTTTCCGCAACTTTGCTTCTAAAGCCAAGTCCCATTGCTAGGTTTTTGGATCTTATCGGGGTTTCTGAACCTAAGATCTTTCCTATCTAAAGCCTGCCCTTTTTGCTTTCTCTTGTTGGTATGATGCTGGCTGTAATAATGGTTTTAGATGCCTCCCTTGAGGCCTTTGCTCAATTGGATTGGCTTTAGAAGCAAAGTTGCGGCGGTTGGACTAGTCCTTTTTAAGACTCTAGTGTCCTATGTTGAAAAGCGACTAAGTTGTTCTCAAAGTAGAATGCCCAACAGGATAATTTGGCCTTTACAACCTCCCACACTTCTTTAGCACTTTCATAACAGTGATAAATTTAAAACAGATTATTGGAAAGATAACGCAGAATGTAATGACACCACAAACAATTATCGTTTTCAATATCTTTGAGTGCAGAAACTTGTTAAGATGAACCAAAATTTTCAAAAGACACATTCTCAGAAGTAACAGACTTGCCAAGTATCGGAACTTCAGTTGAATAAAGCACATGCTCTGAATCAAGTGATTTTATTACAGAAACTATAAGTCCTTTGACCAATGTTAGTAGTTATGAGCATCAAAGCAATCAAACTTAGACAAATCAGGTATCATGAGCCTAGAATTCACCTTTTAGATGGTTGGAAAAATGAGGGCTAACATGCTCAATTTAATAAAGCATCAACTGAATATAAAAATGAATAGACAGGCTGTTAATATTCAAAATGACTTATTGGTTTAGAAGAGCCGAGGCCTAACAGTGGTGCTATCCCAAAAGGTGATTTCGCCTCTACTAGGTCGTAACCTTTGATTTTGATGCAGATGGGCTGCACAGCGACCACCTCCCATAAATCAACGGCTAAGCTTTGAGTATGTCCACTCGGAGAAGAAGCTATGTAATTGCTAACATGGATTGCCTGAACCAGAAGTATATTGACCGAAAAACTGAGGAAAAAAAGAGAGGAGCTTTTTGTGCGTAAAAAGTATTGGACAAGATCTATTTCTATAGTAACAGAGGAGGACTAAATCTAGATGGTCAACTCTAAGATCAAAATTAAGGACCTGACTGAGAGAAGAATAATTTAATGGAGATTTATAAAGGACAGAAAAATCTCAATCAAAGAAAATCAAAGAATGGAGAGTTTGCCTAAAATAAAACATGCGAAAATTGAGCTTTTAACGAAAAACTTAAAAGTCAAAATTAAAAGTTTTGGCCCACACCACAACTATGTATGCCTAGTCCGAGATGGGTAGGGCATGAGCAAGTGTGTTTTGGAATTGGGCCTTAGCCCACGAACACATGATAAAGATTCTCGAAGTAACGTGTGATGAAAGAAACACAAGTCCTTTAGATGAACTTGAAGCAAATGAGTGAAACGTCGTGACTATGAATTCAACCTCATTGCAAAGGAAGACTTACGCAGACATGGAAGTGCAGGACAAGGGATTAGCTTCAATAAGTTTCTTTAGTTTCTATTGTAATTGAATTTTTTGTTGTAAAGTCCTCAGACGACCAAAAAAGAATATCAATGTGCAATCAATACCAGAAAACCATGCGGTATCTCCCCGATGTGGACTATTTCAGGATAACTTTTTGTTAAAATTGGGTTTGTGGACTCACTTAGCGTGATTGCTTTCATTACAATTGATTTCGAGAGATTTAGACACAAAATGGCAATAGTTTTAGGACCTCTGAGGTAGAAGTGAAGTTCAAATGGTAAAATCCTGTATTTAAATGTTTTATAATACTATAATGTATGAGCTTCTGAGATTAATAATGTTCTTTCTTTCACTTGTCTTCAAAAGTCGGATCCCGTAATGCCACTCTCGAATGATGGGTACATTGTGTTGGTGCTAACTCCTTTTGTTTGCCATTTTCTTTGGTTTAATTTTTCATAATTTTTCCAAATATGAGATTGATGTATTTCCATGAAACTACGGTAACTGATTTGGATTCTATTGTCATAGCTATAGCTATGAAAAAGAATCCAATCAAATACCTCATAAATTTTTTTAAAACTCTTATATACATTCTTTGAATATAATTTTTCATGTAGGGTGGAGTAAACTTCAATAATATTTTTGCAAGCACAAACGAATGGTGAATAGATTCTAAGGTAAGTTCGATAACCAAAAAACACAAGAAAATGAAAACAAAGCAAATATAAATTTAGCCAAAAATAAAACAAATACAATATAAGATGTTGCCTCCCCATGGTATACTGTAGTACCCATTCAAAGTCAACTCCATTTGCAGATTGACGGTGTCATCGTTCAAATGAGAAAAAAGTTAATCGATGTCATCGTCAATATTTTTCAACATTTAACAAATAACTGCTTAATTCACCTGCAACAATTAGAACTCTTCTTCATCCGTGTTGTTCCAACCATTCTATGTAAATATCCAATCGTCACTATTTTTATTCCATTTTTTACTGCTTCTTCCTTCTTAGTCTCCATTTAAATGGTGAATTTATTTTCTTTTATGTACTTTTATTATGTGTTGTATCGATTATGTTTAAATAAATTTTTGTTAATAATCGAAGCGGTCGCTTATTGGGATTTTCCTCTAAAAAAGGACTAATGCGTTGACTCGCTCCATTCGATCTGTCCATCTCCGATGCCTAAGCTTTGTGCAATGGCAACCACCTCCGCTTCTCCCTTTGCTTATCACGTCTTCTTGGGCTTCAGAGGCGAAGACACCCGCAAAACTTTCACCGATCACCTCTACACCGCTCTGGTACAAGCGGGATTTCAAACATTTAGAGACGACGATTCCATAGAGAGGGGAAAGTACCTCAACTTGGAACTCCAGAAAGCCATCAAACAGTCGAGAATCTCGATTGTTGTCTTGTCAGAAAACTACGCGTCTTCCACTTGGTGCCTCGACGAACTTGGAACGATCCTTGAGTGTAACAAGACGCATGGAAATGCTGTTTTTCCCATCTTTTATGATGTTAAGCCGTCTGAAGTTAGGAAGCAAGAGGGTAGTTTTGAAAATGCGTTTGAAAGGTACGAAAATGAGGTGGAGGCAGAAGGCGATCATGAAAGAAGAATGGAGTTGGCGAAAAGGGTGGAAGGGTGGAAGGCAGCACTTCGTCAAGTTGCAGATTTGACAGGCATGGTCTTGAAAAATCAAGCTGATGGGTAAGTTCTATCAATTGAAGGCCTCATCCTCAACATACAGGAACCGAAGGAAAGTATTTCAGTTGAAACACCAGGGAGACACCGTCGGGAAGATTTTGTTGAGAAATCAACATTACTCGCAGAAGGCAATTCATTAGAGCAAAGTTATTTAGGATTTCTTTCTTGGCTTCCCATGTATTATGCCTTGGTCAAATCATTTTCCACGTCAGAGCAACTCGACTTACACACTTCTGCACTTTCAAGGATGCACAATTTGAAACTACTCCAGCTCAAAAATATATGACTTACAGGAGGATATCAAGAGTTTCCAAAGAAGTTAAGATGGTTGTGTTTGCATGGGTTCCCGTCCAGAACATTACCCACTGATTTTCCTATACAGAACCTGGTTGCTCTTGACATGCGCTGGAGAGGGTCGGAAATTGCCTTTGACCAAGAAAAAAATTTAACTTCTATAGTTTTTTGCATGAATCTGTAACTTTCTCTATAATATTTTAGTAAATGAGATAAAGCTATTAATTTGTTGCAGTCCATATCCTTTGGGGAATTATTATTAGTTAAGCTTTACTCATCCACTTTCGATACCCAAAAGAAAATAAAAACAACAAATATATACTTTTAAGTCCTTTATTTCGATAAAATTTAAACACTTGAACGGTACCAGTACTAAAAGAAATTACTATATGATAATTTAGATGATGATACAACTCTTTTACATAACAATGCATTCAATCTCCTTAGTTGGTCATTATTATGATCTAATAATAATAATAAATAATCAAATTATGAGATAAATCCATTAATTTGTTGTAGTCCTTATCCTTTGGAGAATTATTGGTAGTTAAGCTTTATTCATCCACTTTCGGTGCCAAAAGAAAAAGAAAACAACAAATCTATACTTTTTGGTCCTTTATTTCGATAAATTTTAAATATTTGAAAGGTACCCGTACTAAAAGAAATTACTATATGATAATTTAGATGAAGCTACAACCTTTTTACATAACAATGCATTCAATCTCCTTAGTTAGTTGGTCATTATTATGATCTAATATTAATAATTAATCAATTAGTGAGATAAATCTATTAATTTGTTGTAGTCCTTATCCTTTGCGAAATTATTGGTAGTTAAGCTTTACTCATTCACTTTTTGTACAAAAAGAAAATGAAAATAGTAAATCTATACTTTTTGGTCCTTTATTTCGATAAAATTTAAATATTTGAAAGGTACCAGTGCTAAAAGAAATTACTATATGATAATTTAGATGAAGCTACAACTTTTTTACATAACAATGCGTTCAATCTCTTCTAAAAACTAAAAATAAAAGCAAGCATAGAACACAAACTATCTCTATAATAACTACTATATGGTGCATATGGATCCATAGAAACCACTGCATTTTTCGGCTAACGGTTTTCAATCCAATCCTCGTTATTACTGACATCAAAACCTTACGAAACAAAATTCTTAGCTACCAAAATAATGGTCCTAGCCAACCTCTGTCACCCCAGCGCCCATTCACTCTGTCACGCCCTCACATTTTCCATCTAAATCTCACGGCATGTACTTGTTCACACTTATCCCTTATATCTATGTTTATGTCGGTGACCTTTGATAAAGCTCGCCAAAAAATAGGTACAGGACTCACATGCAAAACTCAACATTCTATTCGATGTGGCTCCGCAGCCTTCTCTTCTCGAGCTTCGGACTGGCCTACGGCTCAAGCCAAGAGCCTACTACTGATGACAACTTGGGCTCTTTCAAAACACATTACTCACTTACAACTGATGACTGACTCCAATTTTCTTTTTTTCACAGCTAACCAACAATGAAGATGTATCTGACACTGTGACACCTATTATGTATGATTTCTGTCAAGTAGTTTCTTCTTTGCACCGTTTCAGTATTGCCATGACAGAGAAGAGGCATCTCAAGGAGGCCAGATCACTAGCAGCTTTTGCTTGTTATGCCCGCATTCCCGTTTACCAGGACTGGGTCAATGATTTATGCTGTAACTGATCTGCATTTCCTTTCTTTTGCTGTTGTATTTTGTATGCCTGTATTTTGTACGCTTGTTTTATGTCTCTGTACTTTCTGGCCTTTTGTATACATGACAAGCATAGTCATGTTCTATTATGTATAGCCAAATCTGGCTAATTCGTATTCCTAAACTTTCTTTCAATGCAATTCTCATTATATCAAAAAAAAAATCTCTTTATTTGGTCATTATTATGATCTAATAATAAGAAATAATCAATTAGTGAGATAAATCTATTAATTTGTTGTAGTCCTTATCCTTTGGGGAATTATTGGTAGTTAAGCTTTACTTATCCACTTTTGGTACAAAAAGAAAAAGAAGACAGTAAATCTATACTTTTTAGTCCTTTATTTCGATAAAATTTAAATATTTGAAAGGTACCGGTACTAAAAGAAATTACAATATGACAATTTAGATGAAGCTACAACTTTTTTACATAATAATGTATCCTTAGCTGGTCATTATTATGATCTAATAATAATAAATAATCAATTAGTGTGATTATGACTATGATTATAATAGGTTATAACACAATGTATTGAAGAAAAGGTAAGTTATAAAGTTAGATCAATTAATAGGTTAGAATACGACGTATCTAGAAAAATTAGATGGAATTCAATTTAAAATGTCCAATTTAAGCAAGACCTTTCCGGAGAGTTCCGAATGAAAAGATGATACTTGGTTCAAAACCAGAGGTAAACTTGACTGCTGTATATACTAGCAATATGCTCGGGGAGCTACAAATGATATCTCAAGAATCAGATAGATAAATAAGTAAGTTATCTAAATGTCCAATATATATATATTAGTAATGTATCCCTATAGAGATGGTGTATTCTTACATATTCAACTTGTGTGCGCAAGCTCTTTCATAAGCGGTGAGTCAAATGTGATATTAGTATAATGCATTAAATATTCTTTGTTGGCAATTATTGTGATCCAATGATGAAGGTAATCTATTGGCGATTAAGATTGTGATAATAATAACTTGTGATACAATATACCTAGAGAAGTTAAATACGGAATTATAAAGATTTCAATTAATAGGTTATATACAATGTTCCTAAATAAGACAATTAGATAGAGTTCAATTAACATAATTTTAAATAAAACTTAAAGTAATCAATTAGCGTGATGATAACTGTGATGATAATAAGTTACGATACAATGTGTCAAGAAAAGTTAAATAAAATTTAGATTGAGTTCTATTATTAGGTTATTATACCATGTTCTTGAAAACATGCATGCTCTGTCAGTAATGACATATTCACATCCTCAGGAGTTGCAAGGATAACTTGACAAGTTTATTTTCCACTTTTAGTGGCTAATCACCTATCTAGTTACCTTGCAACTTTGGTGGACCTCGATCCTAAAACGACTAAATTTTGTTTTTCTTTTTCCAAATAGCACCAGTATACAAAATGGCTTATGAGTAAGTTCTCTCAACTATGCTAAAGCTTTTCGCTAACTCATTCTTGTCACATACGTGTATGCCACGTGCAACTTGCGTATGTTGACACGCATTCTTTTCAAATTTATCGTTCCTTTGAAGCCACCGGGACTCTTACTATGTTGTCAAGAAAGTTAACCTACTAAATCAGCCGACACTTGTTGCATTGACTTTGTATGATGCAGGGATTGTATGAATTTGGTATATTCAGCACTTTTTTACCTGGGAGCGAGATTCCCACTTGGTATAGCATGAAGACCAAGGAGCCTGTACTTTTCTTTACAGTGCCTTCTACTCCAAATTAAACCCGAAGATCCGCAACTTTAACATGTGTATTGTCTATGAATTGCCATCAAAACCCAGCTATTTTCAGTCGCAATTCATTGAAGTCACCAACAAGACTGATGGCAGGGGATGGACCTATAGCCCGACCTTCATATGCCTTACAGGGAATGTAGATATAACGTGGTTATGCCATTGGAATATCGCGAATCAAATGATGAAAAGTGGGGATGAAGTGAGAGTCTCAGTGGATATGTCGTTTTTTTAGAAATCGCAAACTCAAGGAGTTTGGGGTCCATGTTGTGTATAAGCAAAAAGAGAATGATACCCAAAACGGCACCACCATTCAGACAGTAATTGATGGTGGGAATTTGTCAGCTTATCAGTTTAGGACCACGGGCTCCTACTTCCTGATCAGCTTATCAGCTTATCAGGAAGTAGGACCACGGGCTCCTACTTCCTAGGACCACGGGCTCCTTCTCCGATAAAACATAAAGTGAGCACCATAATAAACTTATGTACCTAATTCTGTAGTTGTCATTCAATGTCGAGAGCTGTTATAATTATCTTTATGTCGTTGAACAAATCTCTGGAAGTACACTAATTCAACGATAGCTCTCAATTCTGCTACTACACTTCATCTCCTGGTGTGTGATTTTGATCCTACCATAATAGTTAACAAACCTCATTCTACTATCAGGTTTAATGAAGGCCGCCTAGAGTTGCTCGAATAAAGTACCAATGAACTTAATCTCTTTCTTTTGTAACTGAAGCAATACCAGGACATTTCCTAAGGATCTTTGTCCATGTGACTGGCTATATAATTTACATACAATTCTGACTATTTCCCCCCCCCCCCAAAAAAAAGAGACATATACATGCGACCAAATCTCAACCCAGTTGTGAATGCCTTCGCAGCTGCCTCGGGAGATTTTTCCATGATCGTCTCTTTACAAGATTTTAACTTGAGAGAAAGGTATTTGAAAACATCCTTACGAGATTTTAACTTGAGATTTTTCCATGATCGTCTCATTTTTATTCATTTCAGCAGAAGCATGAAAAACAAAAAGCCTCAGTTACAAAAGAAGAGAAAGACTAAGGGTGTGTTTGATAACGCATGTAAGCACTTAAAACTTAAAGTTTGTTTCGAAGCCCTCTTCAAAGTTGCCTTTTGGGGTCATCTTATGATGAAGCAGCTTAAAATATGGAATAAGCAATGTTTCGAGAATCTTGGAGCTCAGATCGAAGATTCAAAAAATCAATTACCTCATTTTCAAAGTCAACTGCCAAATCCCGATGCTCAATTTTTGGAAAAACGACTCGAGTTAAGCTGGACTGGTTGTTAGACCGTGAGGAAACCTTATGGGCTCAGAAATCTACAATCAAATGGCTTAAGCTTGGGGATAGGAACAACAGCTTCTTTCATGCCTCAACCATTATACGCAGAAATCATAACAAAATCTCCTCCTTTTTTGAAACTCTTTCCATACCCATGAGACTATCTCCTCCTGTCTACTCTCTCACTTCTCACAGGTGTTCTGCCCGACGCCTAGCTCAGATTCTAGAGTTTTTCCTGGTATAAATGATCTCTCAGCCTCCCTCCTTCCTCATCAGGCATTTTGGCTCGGACGCCCCTTTACTGCAAGTGAGGTTAAACAGCCCCTATTTGATATCAGCCCTGTCAAATCCCCTGGACCGGATGGCATTCCGGCAACGGTCTATCAGCACAGTTGGGATTTCTTGGAACATCCTATTACTGCAGCTGTCCTATCTTTTCTTCAATCCGGACACCTTCTCAGGGAAACCAGCAAAACCTTTCTAGTTCTAATTCCTAAAGGTCCCGCTCCAAAAACCCCCTCTGACTTCAGACCCATCTCCCATCTCTCTTTGCAACACCATCTATAAGATCATCTCTAAAACTCTTGCCAATTGAATCAAACCTTTTCTCTCTCACCTAATTTCGAATCAACAGAATGCTTTTGTGGGTGGCCGTCCGATCTGTGATAATATCATCATCGCTCAAGAACTTACAAATAAAATCAGAACTTCTAAAGGCAACAAGAAAATCACGAGTGCTATTAAAAATGGACATGAGCAAAGCTTTTGATCGAGTGAATTGGAAATTCTTGGAAGAGGTCCTAAAGGCCTTCAACTTACCAGCACATATAATTATTTTGATCATGGAATGCGTCACAAGTGTATCCTATGAAATTCTTCTTAACGGTTCTCCGACAGCATGATTCAAACCCCTATGCGGACTCAGGCAAGGAGATCCCCTCTCCCCTTACTTGTTCATTCTCTGCGCGGAAGTTCTCTCAACATCCTTGAAAAAGGCGCAAAGGACCAGTCTTATTCCTGGGATTAAAGCTGGGTTACGAAGTCCGCCAATCAATCACCTTTTCGTCGCAGATGATGCCTTGCTTTTCACCAAATTCACCTAAACTTCCTGTCATCACCTCAAGTTCATCATTCAGAGGTATTGTGGAGAATCCGGACAGCAAATCAACTATAACAAATCATCCATCACACTTAGTCCTAATACAACTGATGCTAACTCAAACCATATTGCTCTACGATTGGGTCTCGATTTGTCCCGGGATTTCAGGAAATATCTTGGCAGCACTCTCGACATTGTCAGCAATCGGAGACAGTTCTTCCGGCATCTGATTGAAAATATTCAAAACCGGTGTGCTGGTTGGAAAGGGCACTTAATCAACAAATCTGGGAGAGCAACCCTCCTCACATCTGTGCTCACGTCGCTTCTAACGTATCATATGCAGGTTTTTCTCTTTCCTAAATACGTGAGTAACACTACTAACTCTATTCTTGGAAGATTTTGGTGGTCAGGTAACGAAAACAATCAAGGACTTCATTGGCTGAATTGGCACACTTTATGTGCTCCAAAGACACTCGGTGGTCTGGGATTCAAAGGCACTTGCATTTTCAATCTAGCTCTCTTAGCAAAAACAAGTTGGCGAATTTGGTCTGAACCGGACAGCCTGCTGGCTCGCATTATGCTTGGGAAATATTGTATCCACTCGGGAATTATTTCTGATCCAGATAAAGGACACTTCTCATGGGGCTGGAGGAGCTTGATTGCCGGAAGAAGACTACTCAACAATGGTCTTAGATGGCAAGTTGGTACCGGATTGCAAATTTCCATCTTCAAAGATAGCTGGATCCCAAATTTTGACTCTCCTCTCATGCTAATCTCCCCCTCACCATCTCTCACGACCTTGAATGTAAACAACCTAATCTCTCAAAACAGCTGGGACGTACCTCTTCTCACTCAACTGTCCCCGGCCTCAATAGTGCAGCAGATCTGCGCTATTCATATCTCTCCTAACCACATCCAAGACCAACAGGTTTGGAAATTCACCTCCTCTAGGACCTTCTTCGTCAGCACAGCTTATCTCCACGAACACCAGCAACAGTCAAGAGCTCTACACGGACAAGGCACTCTTTCAACGATTCCCACCCCCAGCAAATAAATATTGGAAGGCAGTATAGTCCCTACCTGCTCCACAGAAACTGAAATTCCTCGTCTGGCAAATTTTATGGGACAGACTTCCTCTGCTTACCAAGCTGCAGCGATTCAATATTTCCAAATCTGACTCTTGCCCTCTATGCCTCTCTTCATCGAAAACATTGGATCATCTTTTCTTATTTTGTCCGCAAGTTCGTCCAATATGGTTTGGGGAGCAGGCAGGCCTAAAAACGGATACCATTGGTTGCCCCTTTCGAGAATGGCTTATTGCCTGGCTTGAATCACCAAAACATAAAAGCTCATTTATTAACCAAACCTTTGCCATTATCACTCCTCTTTGGGGCATTTGGACTCATAGGAACCATCTTATTTTCCGACAATCAACATTCATACCTAGCTCGGTTATTAGTTTTATCAATACTCTAAACCATAATGTTAGAATGGCCTTTGCCAAACAAATTACCGAGCCCAAGCAATCTTTAAGACTTCCATCTCAAACTTTCCCTTTCACTATTCATCATTCTTCCCCACAATGCACCTGCCCAAATAAAGCCCCTATTAAACTGTTCATATATATTTGCTTCAACCCCAAGCATCTCAAAGTTGGAGTCAGGATCTCTTGTATTAACCATTTACGAAAGCGTTGTGGTTCAGCAGCCATTTCCACAGTTGCCTCGGATTACAGGACAACTTTAGCCAAGGGAGTTTTAACTATTGTAAAATGGGCAAAAAAATAAAAACTTTTTTCATTTTATTATTCTCACTAACTCAATCACTCTCCTCTTTAGATGACAGACAGTGAGAATATCTCGGATCAAGTGGCACCAATCTTGTATGATACCTGTCAAATAATAGATGATCTTCACCACTACAGTATAGACAAAACCACAGTCTTGCAATTAAAAGAGGCCAGATCTCTAACTACTTTTGCGTGTCGTGCTCGGATTGATGTATATCAAGACTGGGTCAGCGACACTTTGCAGCGATGAGATCTCCCCTTCTTTACCTTTTTCTTTTTGTGCAAGAACTTCTCTATATTTGGTGCCACTGTATATCCCTTTATGATCTTATGCTTATGTTTTTAAATCTTGTATTCCTTAGCGCTTGCGTGACGGCGGATGACATGATCTACTTTGTAAAGCCGTAACGGCTAACACCCCTTTTATCAATGCAATTCTCCTTATTATAAAAAAAAACCTTAAAATTTTCAATGATTTTTAATTAAGTGCGTTTGATAACGCTAAACCTTGTATCACTTAAAAAATTAATTCCTACCATGCACAAATAATGTTTTTAGTAAATTATTGTCAAAACTGAATAAACTTACTCAAAAACATGCCATGAAAACTTTATTGAGGACATAAAGTGGAATAATTTTCCTTAGTCTGCCCTGTTGATGAAGCCATGTTGCTTAGCTGTAATGTGGTCAGGACAAGCACTCTAGATGAGTTCCCTGCTTTTTGACAGTGTCTCTTCTAATTACTTGAGATTGAGATGAACATCTCATAAAATAGGACATCAATATGAGGTGGATGGCCTATGAACTATGATCACTGGCTAAAGAGGATGTATGGTGCTCGAGCCGAGTCTGTCGAGTACAGTCAAGTTCAGTCTGTCATGCCCGAGTTACATTGCATTTGATTTTCTTTTGATGTTAATGATTTTAATGGCTTGTATTTCGTTGATGTTTATTTCTTTCGATTTCCTGTTTTAGTGTTCACTTGCATAGTCGGTCAGTCCATGAGGAGGTGGCAACAATGTTGTTTTATTGGGCCTTGAAGCCACTCAGTCTAATGAAAGAAAAACTTTCGTTTGACAAGTTATGTTGATGCTGAAATTTATTGTATACTCTTGATTCTTTTCCATTGTTGAGATGATTATTATTCTTTCGAGTCCCTTGAATAATTTGTACACGACACTCCTCGTGTTGCCTTTACAGGACGATTTGCGCTCATTCTTTATGTTGTGTTGTGCAGGCTATAAGGTTGATCAAGTAGAAGCCTCTAAAAAAGGAAAATAAACAAGCTAGAAAACTTGAGCAAGGGGATCAGTTGAGAGAGGTAAGACAAGCTAAAAATGGTGAGATAAAGATTAAGCTGTGAAATAAGTTGATAAGAGTCATACGACTACAGTCGTATATTAGGCTGTAAACATTCATGTTGTTTAGAGACCTGAAAGTCTTCCGCTACAGTACGAAGTATGTTTATAAGAAATTTTTTTGTAAGGACGCATTTTAGAGCGTCTATTAATGATGTATGAGTATAAGGATATAGTTGCTCTGTATTTAGCATAAGGTTTAAAATGTGATTATGATCGATAACTCATTCCCGTGATGTCACCAGGGTTGAGGGTGTCGCATCTAATCCAATACGACCTTTGTTTAGGCCAATTCTTTGGCGTCCAAGCATGACATCTAACTTGTTTTGACCATCAACAAATTTTTCAAGACAAAATTTTCAAATCACAATTTCAAGTTTTAAATCTTCAATTTGTTTTTTCAAAACCAAAGTATTACAACAGATTTGTTTTGAGCTAGAAATATTAACAATCAATTCAACCAAATCATTATTCACATGCTCCACATATAAATGACTAGACACGCACTCATTCTTGGCATGTAACTCATTATTCAGTATTTTCAATTTCTTAATTTGCTTATTAGCCTCAACTAATTATTCAAACAAAATGATGTTCCATTTAAAAAATTTCTTAGATTCTTCCGTATAAGCTATCACATGCATCTTCAAAACTTTTATTCTCACTATCACTATCGGAAAAAGAGTTTACATCATCATTTTCTATAAAGCATACATTTGCTTGCTCATTCTTCTCATTTTCTTCATCACTTGATTCGAAGTCACTCCATGTTAGAATATGCTCGATATTCAATGTTCATTCTTTCTCTTTGTTCTCTTTCTTAGCAAATTATTCTTTTTAACCCTATCCCATGCATATCTTCTTTCCTTCTTCTCCTTCTTGTATATGGGACAATCCACATTCATGTGTCCCGGTTTGTGACATTTATAGCAAAACTTCTCTTCGTTACTATTATTTGTTGTCTTCTTCCACCATTCTTTCTAAACCTTAAAAACTTCTTGAAGTTCTTTGCAGTCATTGCAACATCCTATTCATCAAATTCCTCTTCATCATCACCTGGCTCATTATTTAAGGATGAAGCTTTAAGAGCAATTAGAGTAGGCTTCTTCTTAATGTCCTCTTGATCAAATGATTTGAGTTGCATTTCATATGTTATTAGGGAGCACATGAATTCGTCAAGTGGAAAGATGTTGAGATTCCTCTATTCTTGGATAGCGGTGATTTTTGCATCCCAAGCTCTTGGCGAAGACCTAATCACTTTTCTTACAAGATCACCATTAGTGAAATCATTGACTAATTGCTTCAAAGGATTCACAATATTAGTAAAACGAGTGTTCATGTTCGGAACAGATTCATTTGGAAACATTTGAAATAACTTGTAATCTCTAAACAAGAAATTCATTTTGGAATCTTTTAGAAGGGAAGTTCCTTTATAAATAACTTGTAGATTATCCCAAGGGTGAGGAATCCGGGCACCCCGGTTATATCTAAAGCACAAATAAGGCAATTGTTTTGCTCTAGCAATCATACATATCATTTTCTTATAGTGATCACTATACTCCAATTTGGATTTAGGCTCTTCAAATTTGTCAACCACCTTTGTCGCAATGGATAGGCTATTCTCAACAATATCCCACTTCTCATAGTCTTTTGATTCTAAGTGGATTTTCATCTTAACTTTCTACACATTATAGTTTGTCCCATTAAACAATGGATACCTAGTGGTAGAACAACCCTTCATTCCCATATCCATGATCGATTTACTCCCTTAGCGTTACCCAATATATCAAGAGCTGAGGTTCTGATTTCATTGAAACCAATAAAATAACCTAGAAGGGAGGGGGTGAATAGGTTTTTAAGACTACTTTAAAAGATTAACAAGTAATCACAGCCAACTTTGAGAAACTAGGATGAACACTTAGATAGCCTAAACACAATATCTCAAATAAGCAAGCTAACCAATATCAAGACAAGTATAAGGCAAGAATGTAAAGAGAGAAGGGTTTAGAGATACTTGACACTTGATATTTAGATGGTTTCACTCGAATTAACCTCAGGCCTATGACCACCCTTTCAAGAAAGTCCCTTTAAAAGCACTAAAATCCATTAGAATGATCTTCCTTACGAGTCAAGATCGAACCTCTTACAATCCCTTGATGCTATACCCACATCAAGAACAAGCTTTTTGACAATCCTAATGCTCCAAAGCTTGACAACCCCAAGATTTGATACAAGAAACCTTAGATGAACTATTGCGTACAAAGAATCACTCTCAAGAAGTTGATGAATACAAGTTTAAGTTCTAGAATAAGAAAAATGAGTTTATTGATGACTTATGAAAGTGTATATCTCTCAAATGTAAGGTTACAATGAAAGCTCTCTTGAATTAGATAAGAAAATAATGAAAACTAAGAGAGTTTGAAGAATTTCTTTGAGCTTTGAGTATTTGCAAGATTAGAGGACTTTGAATGCAATTGATAAATCAAAACTATTCCCAAAATGAGTTTATATAGGTGTGAGAATTAATATGACCGTTTGGAAGTTGGTAGAGCATTAAATGCGCAATACAGTAAACGCAGTCAATTGTATTACACTATTGAAAGTCGACTTTATTCCCAAGTAGCTGTTGAAATTAAAAAAATTCCAATTGCAGATGACGGTATTCCATTAATGCAGTCGACTGTAATAGCCTGTTGCCCAAATTGGCAGTCGACTACATCCCAATGTAGTCAACTGTATTTCAAAAAATGCAATTTCCCTAGTTTTTAAAGTAGGAAAAAGTTTGTGCATGCGAGGGAAACCTGTGGGTAATTTCTAGGTCACAGTCATATATATATTCCACTCTCTATGTCTAAAAACAAGGTAAAGAAAATAATGTTTACAATTAAATTGAAGTATTCCATCTTTGAAGCTTTCCATTGAGTATCCTTGATCGATATTTTCTTGTCTAACGGTCTATTGCATGAGTACGAGATTGCACCTAACATTTCATAAACTCAATGCATGTTAGACAACAACAATCATCAATGTGAGTTATCATCAAAATTAAATATAATTCTAAGTTTGATAACTACAGGGCTAACAATGGTCATATGTGCGAGTGACAAAGTGGGATGTGAGAGTTTGTGGGCTGATGTGCAAGTGTCTGTGTGTGCACAAGGGTGTGCATGCGTGCATGTGTGTGCACGGAAAGGGCATTATTTTGCAACGTGGGGTGTGTAGGTGTACTGTGTGTGAGTGTGGTGTGCCTTTAAGTGTCTCTGTATGTAGGGTTTTAGAACATAAAAAAAGTACCAACCTACTTTAGAGGATTCAATAGTGCTAATTAATATTGGACCACTCCAGAATTGGGATTAGGGTAACCTTTTACATAAGATGTGATTAGTTAACATTAGAGAGTATTGTTATGTTGAGATAACTGGTAGATTTGAATTATCCTATTTACCCTATATAGATGTGCTTGTACTCAACCAATAATGAAATGTAATTTTATTTTATATCAGGGTGATCCTTAGAATCCTCTGAGTGCTTCCGTATTTTGGCCAACATTCAGGCAGACAGCCTCACACCTTTCATTTGGCCAAAAACTCTCTCTCTTTTTTGTTTCTCTTGCTTATTTAGGTGCAGTAAACTATGATTTAAAGATTCCTTTTTTTTGGTCTTATAAACTACTTGACATTCCCCCGTTAATCTCTGTGATGATGTGTCTTGGATAAAAAAAAAAACCTGGAATGTATGGAAGTCCCACATCGGTTATTCAGAGAAGGTTACAACCTAGTCCTAAGTATATAAGTCTTGTCCCGCCTTGATTATTTAGAGAAAGTCACTATTTATCTTTAAGTATATATATGTTGACCTGTATTGTGTTTTAAGGACAAGAGAGAAGAGTCATTCTTTGAGAGGGTTTGTTGAGAGAGACAAAGGTCTATAATCTCTAGTGAAATCACTGCTACCACCGTGGAGTAGGCTTTTGCCGAACCACGTAAATCTTGCGTCTTGTGTGCCTATATTTTCCGTTATTGTTTTCGATTCTCTTCTTCATGACTTGGTGCAGAATCTAGTATGTTCCTTTACAAGTGGTATCAGAGCTGAGGTTCAGTGGTAGATTGAAAGCACCTTGCAATGGGGCCAAATACTTTGATGAAGTATGATTTGGAAAAGTATGATGGATCGAACGATTTCAGTTTATGGAGGATGAAGATGCGTGCTGTTCTAATTTAGCAAGGGTTGTTGAAAGCGTTAAAAGGGAAACACGGGCTTCCTGATACGATGTCTGCTGATGAAAAAGAAGACATGTTGGAAAGAGCCCATAGTGCCATGTTACTGTGTTTAGCAGACGTGTTGCGAAAGGTTTCTCAGGAAACAACTACGGTTGGATTGTGGTTGAAATTAGAGAGCTTATACATGACGAAGTTTCTGACAAATTGTCTGCACTTAAAGCAACGGTTGTATACTTTTCGAATGAAAGAAGGTACATCGATCAATGATCATCTTGATGAAAATAACAAGGTAATTTTAGACCTGCATGATATCAAGATAGAGGATGAAGAGAAAGCTCTATTGTTGATATGTTCTTTACCTCCATCACATGAACATCTTGTTACTACCTTATTATATAGGAAGGACAGTATCTCCATGGAGGAGGTTGAGGCTGTGATAAATTCTCAGGAATTAAGAAAGAAGGTTTCAGAAAATAGGGGAGAAGAACATGGTGATGGTCTGATGGCTCAAGGCCGAAGCACTGACCATGCTGGGTCTAGAAATAAAAGAAGATTGAGGTCTCAGTCAAAGGCTAGAAAATTGAAGTGCTTTCATTGTCACAAGGAAGGGCATTATAGAAAGGATTGTTTTGAGCGTAAAGGAAAGAAAAAAGATAACTCCGAGACGGCTGATGCTGGAGTAGTAGAAGATAATTCTGATGGTGTGGATGTTCTCTCAGTTACTATCAGTTCCTCAGATGGAGGATGGATTCTTGATACAGGTTGCTTATATTACATGTGTCCTAATATGAATTGGCTTGCCACTTATCGCTCATTTGATGATGGTAAAGTTCTTATGGGAAACGATGTCGCCTGTAAGGTGGTTGGGATAGGTTCAATTCAGATAGGATGCATGATGGTATTGTGAGAACTTTGACTGATGTCAGGCACGTTCCAGAGCTGAGGAAAATGTGATTTCTTTGGGTACGCTTTGGTTGTAGCTATCGGGCTGTAAGTGGAATTATGAGGATAATGAAAGGTGTTCTTGTTATGATGAAGGGGTTAAAACAAAGTAATCTCTATTTGTTACAGGGTAGCACAGTTACAGGAGTAGCAGCAGTAGCTTTATCTTCTGATATAGAATCTAACACTACCAAGCTCTAGCATATGCGTCTTGGGCATATGAGTGAGAGGGGTATGGACGTGCTAAGCAAACAAGGTTTGCTAGGAAGCAAGGAAACCGGGAAGCTAGATTTTTATGAGCATTGTGTCTTTGGGAAGCAGTGTAGGGTGAAATTCAGTCTAGCTGTTCATACCACCAAAGGTACGATGGATTATATCCATTCAGATTTTTGGTGTCCTTCCACGATTCCTTCTAAGGGTGGTGGTAGATATATGTTGACCTTTATTAATGACTTCTCAAGAAAGGTCTGGGTGTACATCTTGAAAATGAAGAGTGACGTCTTTGTTCAGTGAAAGCAGTTTAAGATGATAATTGAAAAACAGATCGGCAAAGAAATTAAATGCTTGAGGACTGACAATGGCATGAAATTCTGCTTGGATGATTTTACTAAGTTTTGCAAGAATGAAGGCATAGTGAGGCATCGCACTGTTAGAAAAATGCCACAGCAGAATGGGGTTGCAGAACAGATGAATAGGACTCTCCTTGAGAGGGCTCGATGTATGCTTTCAAATGCCAGGTTATCGAAAGAATTTTGGACAGAAGTGTTAACACAGCTGCATATTTGGTAAATAGGTCTCCATCGACTGCAATTGATTGCAAGACTTCTGAAGAAGTTTGGTCTGGTAAGCATGCTAATTATGAAAATTTTAGGATATTTGGTTGTCCTGCTTATGCTCACGCTAATGATGGTAAACTTGAGCCGAGAGCAAAAAAGTACATTTTCTTAGGCTATGCAAATAGGGTAAAAGGGTACCGGTTGTGGTGTCCTGATTCTAAGTCATCCAGGTTCCTAATTAGCAGAGATATGACCTTTGATGAGTCTTCGATGCTTTCGAAGAAGAAGGAGTTGATTGATGGAGGGAAAGACCATGGTGTTAGCGAGAAGGAGGAGCTAGAGGTTTGAGCTCTAGATTCTTTGCCTATAATTCCTACAGATGAGGATGATGGTTCTTATTCTACCGAGGAGAATAAAGAACCTCAGGAACAGCATTATAATATTGCCAAAAACAGACCGAGAAGAGAAATTTGACCTCCTCAGAAGTATGGATATGTGGATATGGTTGCCTATGCTCTTAGTGTGGTAGAGAGTATTGAGGTTGAAGAGGCTGTTACATACAAAGAGGCCATCAAGAGCACAGAATCAACGGAGTGAACAATTTCTATGATTGAGGAGATGGAATCTCCTTACAAAAAAAAACTTGGGAATTGGTGAAACCGCTGTGGGCCAGAAGATTGTTGGTTGCAAATGTGTTTACAAGAAGAAGGAGGGAATTCATGGAAACGGAAGATGCAAGGTCTAAAGCACGCTTGGTAGCTAAGGGTTTTACTCAGATAGAAGGTATTGATTACAATGAAATATTTTCTCATGTAGTAAAACATACTTCGATAAGAGTATTGCTTGCTGTGGTTGCTCTATATGAGATGGAGTTAGAACAGCTAGATGTCAAGATAGCTTTTTTACACGGTGAGTTAGAAGAGCAGATATTCATGTGTCAACCAGAGGGATTCGTGATCCACGATAAGGAAGATCATGTTTGCTTGTTGAAAAAATCCTTGTATGGATTAAAGTAATCTCCAAGACAGTGGTATAAGAGGTTTGACAGTTTCACGACAGAAAGAGATTACACCAAGAGTGCCTACAGTTGTGTGTATCACCAGATGCTCGCATATGGTTCTCATATATACTTGTTGTTGTATATTGATGGCATGTTGATTGCTGTAAAATCGATGTCAGATTTTAACGGTTTGAAAGAGCAGTTGAAAAAGGGATTTGAGATAAAAGACTTGGGTGCAGCAAAGAAGATATTAGGAATGGAGATTCAGAGGAATCAACCTGCAGGAATTTTGTACTTGTCCCAGAAAAAGTACATTGAGTCAGTACTACAACGCTTTGGTATGAAAAACTCTAAACATGTGACTATTCCTTTGGTAACACACTTCAAGCTTTCAGCAGCTGATTCCCTGCAGACCTGGGAGAAGGTGGAGCACATGGCGTGTGTTCCATATGCTAGTGCAGTGGGCAGTCTCATGTATGCTATGGTTTGTACGGGACCGGATATTTCTCATGCAATTAGTGTGGTTAGTAGGTACATGGGTAATCCTGTGAAAGCTCATTGGCAGTGTAACGCCCTGAATTTTCGAAGCGTTAATATCAAATAAACAAAGTCAGAAAACCTCAAATTTCCAAAAGTCTCCCAAACAGGTTATTCAGAGCATCTAATCAGAAAATCTCCAATTTACACAATTAAATGTCAAATAGGCCTAAAACAGTGATTTAATCCCGAATTTAAATAACGTGTTTGGGAGACTTTTGGAAATTTGAGGTTTTCTGACTTTGTTTATTTGATATTAACGCTCTGAAAATTCGGGGCGTTACAGTTGGTATCAGAGCGTAGGCTTATGATTCTGTAGACTTTAGAAACGTGTACGAGGAAGGTTACTTAATTGATGAGAGTACTACGGAGAAAATCTTTATATTTTTAGTTGAACGTTAGGATAGCTCAGATATGTGAATTCGTTCACAAAGGTATTACTGGTTTGGCTTGAGATCAGAGTGCACATCGAAAGCTTGGTGGTCTTGGGTGCAACGCTTAAGTACTCATAGAATTGGCTACCCATTTTGGCTAAGTCAAAGCGGTATGTTTCGAAGGGTATTCGATGGTATCAATTTTGGTGACATATTAATAAAAAGAGATGGGAAACTTATTGTCTTCAAGTGATCACATGGTTTTCATTAGTGAACTTTATAGACATGACATTATTACAATTTTAGTTAGGCCTTACACATTGAGTATGGTCTTGGTAGTCAATGGAATACGACTAAGAAGATTGAGTTTGATGTTGTGTTGAGTAATCACGTGTTCGAAGGATTAAGAAGTTTATGGACACAGAATATATGACTCAAGAATTTGAGGTTGGCAATAGGATGGGTAATGCATTAGGCTAAGAACGTGCTAATAATGTGGCAGCTTTAGTCACTCGTTAACCTCAATAGTCAGTCAAATGTCATTAAGAGAGTATTGAGATGACTGCAATTGTGGCTTTCTATAGGTATAGATTTCAAACATTTACCTACTATTATGAGGCTAGGAAGGTGATGAGCATGGAAGTTAGAATTGGGGGTTTAAATCCTATAGAGTACATGTCTCATGTGATGAGGAAATTGCTTTGTACTCTGGTACACCTCCGGCTTGAAGTTAAGCGTGTTATTTAGGCAACATTTAAGTTATGATAGTTATTTATAATAATTGAACCTTAAAGTTTTAATTTTTTTAGAACTTTATCCGTATGTGGGTGATTCGATTAGATTAGGTTTGTCTAATTGTTTCAATCGCTACATTTGAATTTTTCTTCTGAAAGGGATTACAATTAAGAGAATGAGATCTTTTAAATTGTGGTCTTATAAAGACTTTTGTTTTTATGGATTTAGATGCTTTGTCTATATGTGGTGTTACCAGTGATATGGTGGGTTAATATTTTATTTTAAGAACTTTGATAGTAGCCACGACTTCTAATGCGGGAGCGTATATGACGAGGTAAAGTCCCGAGTACTTAGAGCTTAAGTAATGATTTTGCTGATTGGGTTCTAAAAACCTAAGTTATAATCAGAATCCTATAGTATAGAGTAAATTGCAATTTTGCATTTTGACAAATATTTTGGACAATTATATATAAAGTCACGAGAACTTCTAATGTCTGGGTGGAGCAGGTTTAAGATGGTAAGGAGAAAAGTGATTATGGTTGGCGAAAAGCCTAACTAAGGTTGTCGGATAACATGCAGCATGATAGCTAGATCGAGCTTTTGTAAACCTGTGGTCGGTGCGTTAGAGTGTTAAGATTTTGGAAGTTTTTAGAAGGTAATGTGATCTTTTGAAGTTCTGCAAGTGTTAGGGCGTAAATGATGACCTCTAAGTTTGGGCTTAGCATTAAGGTTTGAAATGGGAATTGTGATGTTTAATATTCGTCGGTGATACATTTTGGTACAGAGGTTAGGCACTGCTATGCTATTATGTTGTTTGTGTGGGAGTTACGTAGCAAAAGCCTAGTTGCCTGGGCGTTGTAAGTATTGTGAAATTCGAGGCCAAATTCTTTTAACTGGAGGGGATTGTAGTGGCCGAGATCTTAAATTGGGTTTGTGGTGAATTTGTAATTACTTGAATTTTAGTGACCATCGCTTGTTGGGTGAAATTCTATCGTTTAGCAATAATTAACGATATAAATGGAGATAGGGTTGCATTATCGTGAATGTTAAGTTAGATATATCTTTCAAGCGCGCTGATTCATTAAAAACCGAGACATGATTTCTAGATCTCACGTGTATTTATAATCTTTTGCACACCCTTTGGATTGAACACTTAGAATTATTTTGGGTAAATGTTGACATATGTATTACATTAATGGAATAGAGGCACATTAGCAATTATTGTTCAAGTTAGGTGTGTTATGCTGAATCTTAAAGTGATATGAGTCGTGGGCTATTCCGATGTTAAAAACCATGTTGTGCCCAATTATATGGATCTAAGGTAAGTCATTGGCTATTTTTAAGTTGATGTGCTCAATATAGTCTTGTTTATTCTATAAGGCATTTCTAGCTTATAGTGGATATGGCAAGGGTGACTAGATAACTCACGAGTTTAATTTCTTCAAATAATTGTCATAATATAAGCAGTATCTGGTAGGAGTCGCCACAACTTCGTTAGCGTTGCAAAACCAAGAGGATATATATAAATATTCGATAATATAGGAGATTTTGAAGTTCTAAGTATATTGGAACAACAACTAAGTCTCAAACTTCATAGCCATCGACCTTGAGGTTCTACGAACGTTAAAGCATAAGTGATAGTCTCATAGATCTGAACTAGTGATATGACTTGAATGAGTAACGTATGAATATTCGCAGGACATAACTTTCGGTGTGGAGTTTAGACAGTGTACTGGTATTATTTGGTTGCTACTAGAGTTACGTAGTGAAGCATTGGACATTATCAATGCGGCGAGATTTGAAGATGCGTTTCAATGGGAGAAGAATGTAATATCCCGTTCCCAAATTAGATTAAGGCTAACTATTATAAATTTACTTGGACTTTAGCGACAGTTTAATGGTACAAATGGAAAAAAGGTAAATTGTAAAGATGGCGTTTACAGTTTACAGTGTAGTAGAGCTTCTGATTTAAGAGTATTGATATTTGAGGCATTGTATGGATGGAGGTGCAGGACTTCATTATACTTGGATGAGGTAGAAGATAAATGGTTGTTGGGACTAGAGTTAGTACAGTTGATTACTCAAAAAGTTGATTTGATTTTGAAACGTCTTAAAGCAGTTCAGGACAGACAGTGCAGCTATACATCTCACCGTTGTCGCGAACTTGAATTTGGGGTGGGTGATCACGTGTTTTTTTTTTTTTTAGGGTTTCACCTTGGAAGGGGGTCATGCATTTTGGTAAGAAGAACAATCTTAGCCCTAGGTTTGTTGAGCCATTCGAGATTTTGGAGAGGATCGGTCCCGTGGCTTACAGAGTTGCATTGCCGCCGGAGCTTTCACACATTCATAATGTTTTTCATGTTTCGAATCTAAGGAAGTACGTTTATGATCCGACGCACATTGTGCCGTATGAGCCCTTATCAGTATAGGAGGACCTTTCCTATGAAGAGCAACCGGTTGAGATTCTTGACCGTCGTGATCAGGTGTTAAGGATGAAAGTCGTTTCCTTAGTTAAGATTCTATGGCAAAACCACGAAATTGAGGAGTCTACTTGGGAACCTGAAGAATATATGCGACGTACTTATCCGCACCTTTTTGACACCTCAGGTACTTTTTGATTCCGAGGATGGAATTTTTATTTAGGGGGGGAGGATGTTAGACCCCTCATATTTAAATGCTTAAAAAAAATTAGAAGAAGAAGAAGAAAGTAAAATTAGAGAGTTTGGGGGACATAATGGGTATTTGAAAATTCTAATATTTTTAGGAATATAAATATACATCTTTTAGGTATCTGATAGTTACGTATAATATATATATCTCATAGGAACACAAGGAAGTTCTGAAAAGTCTGCAGAGAATTCCTAGGGAGTGCCTTTTGAGAATTTGATAATTGTTCTAGGTAAGAATTTATTTTTGGGTATCGAATTGAGATTTGTAGTTGGAATCCTTACGAATTTTTGTTATTGTTGGAACCCTAATTATAACTTTTGGGTATATTGATTTTTAGGGATTTTGATATAATTGATTCAGGAGACCAAAGTTTTGTAATTGAATTGCACAATTGGAGGTAAGTGTTTACTATTTTTTTTGAAATCTGATTTAACGTTGGACCAATCAATCTCATATTGTGAATATTTACTTTTCAAATCCGTATTGCCATTGGATTAAATCAATTTCAGTTGTGAGGATTCTTACATGGTTTGTGCGTTCGATTGAGCCTGCGTAAGAGTTGTTAGGACTTGCGGCAATATGCTTCTTGGCAGCATCTACAACTGAATTGGCCATTAGCTCGTTATTCATGTTCTTGGTGTTACGTGACTTGCCTTCTTTATTATTATTTTTTTTTCTAATGTTCATCAGCCTCTTAGCATTCACCATGTTTGGGCCTTCTTCATGTGCGCAGAATCTTTATGGTCTTAAATCATTCAGTTTGATAGGCTAGCATCTCCATGTCCTTCTGTTTGGCTTTAACCTTCATTTAAGTTTTAATGGTGGCCCAGCATCACCATGTCTTTTCTTGCTTAAATGTTTTACTGGTTATAAATCTAATTATTGCCATGAGAAGCCATGTGTGGTTAACAGAAACCTTTATCCGTTCTCTTTAGTCTTTTCTTTCCTTGATCATTTATCTTTTGCTTGTCGTTTTGGAATCCATATATTAGATGTTTCTTTAATTCCAAAGACATTCGATTTCCTTTCAATTCCTTAATCCACATTGTTACTTCACGTCTTCTTATCTGATCTTAGAGATGTACTGATTCTAGTCAGTTCAAGTGTCTCGTGCCTTACATTTCAGTGGTTCAGCATTCATTATACTTTGGGTGGCTTTAACAGCCATTGGTTTCTTTTTCTTTATCTTTAGTTTCTTTCCCAGTAATTTGGCAAATTAGTTGGATAAAAATAAATATATTACCTATATTCTGATGAGCCATGTCACGTGTGCGTGACTTTTATTTCTGACTTACTCACGTAGATTGGAACGTGGACTAGCTCAATGGGATGAGCTAGAGATCGCGATCTTATTTTCTGAACTTGGTTCCACGTGCCAGTGATGGCATGTGTGACCTTATTCTGAATGGCTCTCTAGTGTCAGTTTCTGTATAAGAATACATTTTGAAATTTTGTCTTTCTACGAAACATATTTTGTATTTTGACAATTCTGGTTCGTATATTGTTAAAATTCTGTACGTCCGATCTTGTTTTCTCAGATATCTTTGTATCCCATTTTGATTGGTCCGTTGAGCGACCTTATTGGGCATTTGGCTCACCCCCTTATTATTTTACTTTCAGGTGATCAGTAGAGGGGATTGGATTACGGGCCTAGCAATTTGACTGAGAGCTAGCGATTTAAATCTCATAGCTACTTTGATTATTTTTTTTAGAAATTATAATAAGAGAAAATATTTGGATTTTGATGTTTCATTTGGAACTCCTGTAGGAGTAAATTCGGGATTAAATCATTGTTTTAGGCCTATTTGACATTTAATTGTGTAAATTGGAGATTTTCTGATTAGATGCTCTGAATAACCTGTTTGGGAGACTTTTGAAAATTTGAGGTTTTCTGACTTTGTTTATTTGATATTAACGTTTCGAAAATTCGGGGCGTTACAGGCAGGCAGTGAAATGGATACTTCGATATCTGAGAGGTACTACGGATACTGGTTTAGTCTACGATTGGGGTAGTGATGCGAATGGTAGAGTTATTGGATATGTGGATTCAAACTACGCCGGAGATTTGGATAGGAAGAGATCTTTGACAGGATATATCTTCACTTTTTCGAGCTGTGTGATCAATTGAAAGGCTACTTTACAGACTATTGTTGCCTTGTCTACTACAGAAGCTGAGTACATAGCAGCAACCGAAGCAGTGAAGGAAGCTATTTGGTTTAAGGGATTGGTTGGTGATTTGGGTTTGAAGCAGGAGTCCAGCATTGTTTACTGCGACCGCCAAAGTGCCATACATCTAACCAAAAATCAGATGTTCCATGAGCGGACTAAGCAAATTGATGTCAGGTTTTATTTTCTTCGAATATGGTTTCTCTAGATACTGTTATGGTAGAGAAGATTTGCACAGTTGAAAATCCAACGGACATGATGACAAAGCATATTCCAGATATCAAGTTTAAGCACTGCTTAGATTTGATCGGCATCAACAGTATTTGAGGTGCAGACCTAGGAGACAAGTGTGGTAGCAGCAGATGATATTTTCAGGTTGTTTGTGGCTTGTTTTATCCAAGCCAAGGTGGAGATTTGTGATAATGTGTCTTGGATAAAAAAAATCCGGAATGTATGGAAGTCACACATCAGTTATTCAGATAAAGTTACAACCTAGTCCTAAGTATATAAGTCTTGTCTCACATTAATTATTTAGAGAAAGTCACTACTTATCTTTAAGTATATATATATATATATATATATATATATATATATATATATATATATATATATATATATGTTGGCTTGTATTGTGTTTTAAGGACGAGAGAGAAAAGCCATTCTTTGAGAGGGTTTGTTGAGAGAGACAAATTAAGGTATGTAATCTCTAGTGACAAACATAGTGAAATCGCTATTATCACCGTGGAGTAGGCTTTCCCCGAACAACGTAAATCTTGTGTCTTGTATGCCTCTATTTTCTGTTATTGTTTTCGATTCTCTTCTTCATTACTTGGTGCGAAATGTAGTATATTCCTTTACAATCTCCAATTTTGCTAAATATGTTCTTCTAATCCAGGAATTATCTCTGTAGAATATAGTTTCTCTCTGTAGAATGAAAAAAGACGTGCATATGATAAATGTGAGGAAAGATGAAGCATAATGCATTAAAATGAATGCAAACAGGATGAAGCATAGTGCATTATAATGAAGGAGGATGAAACATTAGCGGAGGCAAAGCAAGTAGAGCCGCTAGGTATAGGTTTTTTTTCTCTGGAGTATTTAAAAAATATTTTTAAATCAAGTAGGGCCGCCAGTAAGTGATAAATAAATATTTAAAAAAGGAACACTTTGAAACCAAGGAGAAGAAAAGGGAGACAGATGGAGTTAGAGAGGGATGCATTTGGGAAACGTGTAATGGGGAAATCACAAATGAATTAATTTCTACAGCTCCTTCCCTCTTGATCGACATTTACATAATGAATTGATTTCTATTTTATGTGCTTTATTATGTGTACCGATTAAGTTTACATAATTTTTTGTTAATTGGCTCAGCACTCGCTTCTTATAGTGGGGCGAAGCAAATATAAACCTATAATTCTTTATTAAAAATGACTAACTTGTCTCCTCATTGATGTCATTTAAATCACTGTTTTTTTTTTTTTTTTTTATCATCAAGCAAAGTCTGTCTCGTCTCGTCTCTATAATGCAAAGTGATCCATGCAACTGATGCAACATGTGCAAGTCACTAGTCTTTTTTTATTTAGTATTCGATCCATACATGTGACAAGTGCATAGAGCAATTTATGCTGGTGGGACGGAAGGCATATAAGTCAATAACTTTTTTATTAAAAAATGACTAGTGAATTGTGTCGTCATTTAATCAATTCTGGTCCTTGTATTTTTTTCTTCTTTTCGGTTCGTCCAAGCGACAGCGATTGAACTCTGTTTATTGATAAATCCGACACCATGAGTTACTTCCTAATAGCATCCCATGAAATTGAAGCCCCACTAGCAAGAACCAAGTCAAGATTGGCTGCTTCATTATTCAAAGCAGAATTAGACGCAAAGAAGACTTGAGAGCTTGACTTGCCACCAGGACTCCAAGGTTGTTATCTTCCTCATTTTCTTACCTCATTTCAGCATCCCCCATAATTTCCCTTTCATGACCTTCTGCAAGCTTTGAAACATCGTGGCCGAACAAGGAGATTGATTTTGGGGCATTGACTTAGATATTGGGGTGAATAGAAAGGATATCTTTAATGCTATTGTGCTGCGGGTGCAAGACAGGTGCACACACTGGTTAGGCCTTTTACTCAATAAAGCGGGCCGTGCGACTCTTATTCAATCTGTCTTATCTTCACTCATTGTTCATTACATGTCAGTGTACATTTTCGGTGCACATTTGTAAGCAGCTCGACCAGATTTTGGCTAGGTTCTGGTGGTCAGGAGATGCTTCTCGGAAGTCTATTCGGGACTTTAAAGTTTTTAATCAAGCGTTATTAGTTAAACATGCGTGGAAAATTTGGGCCATTCCAGAGAATCTTTTAGCTCAAGTCCTTAAAGGGAAGTACTTCCGTCAATGTAGCTTCCTCAATGCTAGTAATCCTAGGCAAGGCTATTGGATTTGGCGGATCTTATTGGTTGGTCAAAGGGCTCTTAAACATGGTGTTCAGTGGTATATTGGAAATGGGTGCTCTATTTCTCTCTGGATGGATTGGTGGTTGCCTCAGAAATCTCTAGAACAATTACAAATTTTCCGTACTGAGGCAAATGCGCATTGGGTTATCCCTGACCTATTCATTCAACATACCAAACTCTGGAATATACAACTCTTGATAGTTACTTTCCCACCTTCCATAGTCTCTTTAATTTTACAACTGGTGATTCGGACGCCGGAGGTGGAGGATGTCTGATTCTGACCATATGTTAAGCAACAAAACTTTACCACTGGTCAGGTTTATAAGCAGCTAGCTGCGGAGTCTGCTACTAGGGCAAATTTAGTCCATGCCTTGCCAACAAGAGTTTGGCAAAAGCTTTGGAAAATTTCAATTCCGGAGAAATTGAAAATGATTGTATGGCAATTCCTTTATCAGAGGCTTCCTGTCTCCTTTGCTTTGGCCCAAAGAAATTTCCAGGTTTATGATGCCTGCCCTCTTTGCTCTCTTTCTTCATAAACTCAAGACTACCTTTTTCTTCAATGCTGTCATGTTCAGTCAATATGGCGACAGCATTTTGATCCTGATGGTCCCCCTAGCTTTTCATCTGCCCAGGATTGTATCGTTCAATGTTTCAGCAAGCCAATCCGCCACAGTTCGCAAATGTCCAACCTCGTCCGCATTATTGTTCAGTTATGGACCATTTGTTGTGGTAGAAATGATCTTATCTTTCAAAGACTCAAATTTTGTTTAGCCACCATCTTGGCCAAAGGCCGTGAACTGCTTAGCCGTATCAGGGCGATGCCCTGCTTCGTTCGATACACCCAAAAATTAGATCATAAGACTCATTTGAATTGCAGAGATTATCCAGTAGTGCATTTTGAGCAATTTTACTATCCTCTAATTCCTGTGATGTTCTCCAACTCATGTATTTGCCCCTTACCTCCGAACACTATAGCCTGCGCCATCTCAGTTGTTCACACAGATGGTAGTACATCAACTGCTAGCCTTTTAGCCAATCAGTTGCATTTTGGTATTGGTTTTGTTGCTTAAAACGCCGACTGGGTTCCATCTGGTGCCTATTCTCATTTCCATGCCCTTTTCTCAGCTAATGAAACTCTTGCAACAATGGAGGCTAGGATTTTGGCCGTTAAATGGCTTGTGCCCCATCTCTGTTCGCACATCATTATTCTTGTTTCTCACACAGACTTGCTTGTGCAGATACAAAGACTTAATGTGCGTGATGAAGCTATTCATCATTTTTTGGGTTTCATATCTAACTATAATCAAGATATCCATTCTGTACATATGGCCGAAGGCACTGAAGGTGTTTTGCAGCTTTTTTCGGCTTTAGCATTTTTTGCTTCCAGCTCAGGTCAGGAGTTGAAGTAGGCATGGTTTGGTGGTTTGCAGCAGCCTCTTCCGCTCCCCTAAATCGCACCTTTGTTGTTATTGTGGCTAGAGCTTTTTATTTTCTTTCATGTTTTCGTCCTGTTAATTTATTTTGTTTTGGCCAGCCTTGTACATTCGTCTGTAAAACGCTTTTCTTTGGCATATATTTCCTACTTCTCTCCAAAATAAAAAAAATATAATATATATATATATATATATATATATATATATATATATATATATATATATATATTTATCATTTAGCAAAGTTTGTCTCATCACTTTGAACCAATAATTTTCTATTGAAAATGACTAATGAGCAAAAATGACTAATGATTTGTCTCATCATTGAATCCATTTGAATCGCTTAGTTTTTTTTTTAATTTTTAACATTTAGAAAATTTTGTCTCGTCACTATGATACAAAGTGACCCATACAACAGCGACCGATACAAGTTGCAAGTCACTGGCCCTTTTTTTTTTTTTAAGTATTCCCCCCATACATGAGACAAATTGGCCTTTCTTCTCAGTACATGTAGCAATTTATGCGGGTGGGACGGTGGGACAGAGGGCCTATAAGACAAGAATTTTCTAAAATGATTAATGATTCGTCACATCATGGGATCCAATTAAATCACATAGGTTTTCTTTTTTATCACTAACTTTAATTTCGTGCGTGTGTTGTACACGGGACAATATATTCCGATTATCAAAGTATTAAACTATATAGAAAATAATTGTTTTTACCTCACCTTTGTCGCTGAAAAACTAACAACTACAGTACTTAATAAGAGTAGTATAATATTGCTATTATTATACAAAGAAGCACCAATAAACGCTTATTCTTTACAGAAATATGAGACTTTTCTTCTTTAAAATTGAAATAACACCAAAAGTAATAATCTAATTTTTAAAGGGATAGACTTTCGTGCCAAAAATAAGGAAAAGAAGGCGTTGAGAAAGAGAGAGCAAGAGATAAAACACGCATTTGAGGAGGGAAGGTGAAAAAAATAATTCCTAATTTGAATATCAAATTTAAGAATAAGATTGTATATAATTTAGAGTAAATTTAGTGATTGGTTTATAAAACTAATTGTAAACTCATATTGTTAAAAAATTATAAGTATTTTATATCATAAATAAAAACAAAAAAGTAAAAACGTTGGAGATAGTAGGGATTAGTTTAAAAAAAACTGGAATGTGAGGCTTTTTACTTTGAAATTAAACTATCAAATTAACTTGGGTTATGTGCAAATGACATCAATGAAAGTACATTGTCATCAAAATTTTAGAGTGAAGTGGAGATAAAAGAAATATGCATGTCTACAAAATTAGATAAAAAGAGAGACATATGAGGTACTAGCATAATTTGTGTGCGAGAGAGAGAACGAGGTGAGAGCGAAAGCGAGAGAAAAAAATTGAATTCAATTCAAACTGAATAGGTGAGAGAAAGTTGAGTAAATTCAAAATAAGTAGTGACTGAACTAAATAGTGACTGAACTATATTTTCTCAGCTTTCATATATATATAATTAGATTTAGCAAAGTTTCTCTCGTCACTATGATGCAGTGTGACCAATGCAACTAGTGCAATTTGCAAGTGAGTGGTCTTTTTTAATTTAGTATAGTCTTCCACCCATACATGCTACAAATTGGCCTTTCTTGTCTATATATATATAGCAATTTATGCTGGTGGGACGGAGGGCATATAAATAAAAAAAAATTCGTTACAAAATGACAAGTGATTTGTCCCGTTACTGAATCCATTTAAATTACAAAGTATTTTTTTTTTATCATTTAGCGAAAATTTTCTTGTCACTATAATGCAGAGTGAACCATGCAACTGATACGGGTTGCAAGTCACTAGTATTTTCTTATTTAGAATTCGATCCATACATTTGACAAATGCAAGTGACAAAGTGACCTTTCTTGTCAGTATATATAGCAATTTATGTGGGTGGCACAGAGAGCAAATGAATCGAAAATTTTCTATTACAAAACGACTAGTAATTTGTCTCGTTGTTGAATCCATTTAAATTTCATAGTATTTCTTATCATTTAGCGAATTTGCGTAGTCACTATAATGCAGAGCTACCCACGCAACTGGTGCAAGTTGCAATTGAACAGGTCTTTTTTTAGTTTCCATATTAGCTTTGCTTCTCTTTATCTGTCATTTTTTTACTGCCAGTCATTTTGAGTCCATTTCTTTTTCCCAAGCTTTGTTTGTGCAATGGCAACCACCTCCGCTTCTCCCTTTGCTTTTCACGTATTCTTGAGTTTCAGAGGCCAAGACACCCGCAAAACTTTCACCGATCACCTCTACGCCGCTCTGGTACAAGCGGGATTTCAAACTTTTAGAGACAACGAGTCCATAGAGCGGGGAAAGTACCTCAACTCGGAACTCCCTAAAGCCATCAAACAGTCGAGAATCTCGATTGTTGTCTTGTCAAAAACCTACGCGTGTTCCACCTGGTGCCTCGACGAACTAGTAACCATCCTCGAGTGCAAGAAGACGCATGGTAATGATGTTTTGCCTGTCTTTTATGATGTTGAGCCGTCTGAAGTTAAGAAGCAACTTGGTGGTCTTGGAGAGGCGTTTTTGAGGTATGAAAATGAGGTCGCGGCAGAAGGCGACCATGAAAGAAGAATGAAGTTGGCGAAAAGGGTGGAAGGGTGGAAGGCAGCACTTCGTCAAGTTGCAGATCTGACAGGCATGGTCTTGACAAATCAAGCTGATGGGTAAGTTCTATCAATTGTCATTCCGGGACTTGAAAGCATAACGTGTTTGTTTATCTTACACGAGTTGTTTCTGCACTTGAACATACTAGTCTTAATTTACTGATGCTATATTTCCACCTCTTTCGTGGTTTTTAGACACGAGTCAGAGTTTATCAAGAAAATTGTTATGTTCGTTGGGGACAAAGTGAAGCGGGCTCTGTTGAGTGTTGCCCCTCACCCGATTGGCATAGATCTGCGTGCAGAAAACATAAATTCTTGGTTACGGGATGGATCAAATGATGTTGGAATTGTAGCAATATGCGGGATGGGTGGCATAGGAAAGACGACCATTGCCAAATACCTGTACAATTTAAACTGTGAAAGATTCGAAGGTAGCAGCTTCCTTGCAAGTGTCAGAGAAGTATCAGAACAACCTGATGGTTTAGTTCGGTTACAAAGGCAACTTCTTTCAGATATCTTGAAGGGAAAGAAGGAGAAGATTTATAACGTTGATCAAGGGATTGTAAGGATTAAAGAAGCTCTATGCTGTAGAAAGGTTCTTCTTGTTCTGGATGATGTTGATCAGGTGGACCAATTAAATGCAGTGCTTGGAATGCGAGATTGGTTATGTCCAGGAAGTAAAGTCATCATAACAACTAGGCAGAAGCAGTTACTAAAGGCATTTGAAGTTTGTCAGGTGCATCAGGTTAGTGGAATGGATGATATCGAGTCACTTGAGCTTTTTAGTTGGTATGCCTTTGGACAAGACCATCCCATTGAAGGCTACATGGATTACTCAAAACGAGTGGTGCATTACTGCGATGGACTACCTTTAGCTCTTCAACTTTTGGGTTCTTCTCTGTCAGGGAAAACTAAAGCTGAATGGGGAAGTGCTTTAGAGAAATTGGAAGCAATTCCTGAAGGCCAAATCCTAAATAAGCTTAAAATAAGCTACGATTCTTTGCAAGATGACCATGATAGAAACTTATTTCTCGATATTGCTTGTTTTTTTGTCGGCAAGGACAAAGATTGGACGAGTACAATATTAGATGGGTGTGGTTTCTTTACAACAATTGGGATTCATAATCTAATTGATAGGTGTCTCCTAAGAGTTGGCAAATATGATAACAAACTCAGGATGCACCACCTCATTCAGGACATGGGAAGAGAAATCATAAGGCAGGAATCAACTAAGGAACCTGGAAAGCGTAGCAGACTCTGGCAAAAGGAGGCATTCAATGTACTTACTGAGAAAACTGTAAGGATGATTTATCTTATGTCCACTTCTATGGTATTGGTTGGTGTATCCTTGAATTAATTATCCCCCTCTTGCGATTAGGGTACGGAGACAATTGAAGGTCTCATCCTCAACGTACAGGAAAATATTTCAGTTGAAACACCAGGGAGATACCGTCGGGAAGATTTCGTTGACAAATCAACATTACTCGTAGAAGGCAATTCATTAGAGCAAAGTCACTCAGGATTTCTTTCTTGCCTTCCGATGTATCGTGCCTCGGTCAAATCGTTTTCCATGTCGGATCAACTCGACTTACACACTTCTGCACTTTCAAAGATGCACAATTTGAAACTACTCCAGCTCAAAAATATACGACTTACAGGAGGATATCATGAGTTTCCAAAGAAGTTAAGATGGTTGTGTTTGCATGGGTTCCTGTCCAGAACATTACCCACTGATTTTCCAATACGGAACCTGGTTGCTCTTGACATGCGCTACAGCTGCTCGGAAACAGTTTGGAAAGGAGCCAAGGTATAATATGATTCCTTTCCTCTTGAATCTTTTCTTTTTTTCAGTAACAATTACACCCTTTCTTTTAGAATGCACAAAAATAGCTTCAGTCTTCATTTCTTCAATAATGTTGCCGCTTGTAATGAATTGTTAAAAGCATTGGTTTGCCAATCTTTACAGATAGAAACTAATCACTTTTCTATTTGTGATTACAGCCGCTCAGATTATTGAAAATGATTGATCTCAGTCATTCTCATGGCCTAGTTTCTGATATCTTGGACTTTTCTCTTGTCCCGAATCTTGAGAGACTAGTTCTCAAACACTGCATAAACTTGATTGAAGTTCACGAATCAATTGGGGTTCTGCAGAGGCTTGTTTTGCTGAATCTTAAAGGATGCGAAAACCTCAGGAAGCTCCCGACAACCATTCATCAGCTAAAATCGCTTGAGGAACTCATTCTCTCTGGTTGCTCAAAGCTTCATCACGAGTCACCTGCATATCATCTGGACAATACGAAACCTCCTACTTTAGCAAAGGTGAAATCATGGGTGGCTAGAAAAATAGGAAAGAATCCCGAGCCTTTTCGCTTTTCATTTGCTTCTTTACCTAGCTCTTTAGTTACCTTAAACCTTGCAAATTGCTATTTATCGGATGGTTCTCTTCCAAAGGATTTTGGTAGCTTGGGCTCATTGCAGACTTTGGATTTAAGTGGAAATCCAATACGTAGCTTACCAGGGAGCATCAAGGACCTTATTGCGCTCAAAACACTTTTCTTACGTGAATGCAAAAATATCCAATCACTTCCAGAGCTTCCAATGAGTTTAACCCGGTTGGATGTCAAATATTGCACGTCACTGCAAACAATAACAAATCTACCAAGCATGCCGAGATTCATGCTGTTTGATTACGCGGTTGGATGTGGAAAACTGGTTGAGGTTCAGGATATGTACAAATTAGCACCTATTGTGAACTTTGATGCAGAAATGATGAACGATTTGGGATTGACTAATTGGGAATCCAAAGGAAGCCTTCAGGTGGAATTGTACAACAAGTTGACATACACAACTGAGAAACGTCCACTCCAGGTATATATGCATTTCTTCCTTCCTGTATATTGTGCGCGTGCTTCATACATGTGATTAGTAAATAAGTTAATACTATAGTTCTCAGGAAGCTAAAACACAATGACTTCTCAAAAATCAAATGTAAAAGGAATAACCTTGAGTAGTGAGTGAAGCCGCAAAGGTCTTGAGGAATAACCTCAAAATTCTGAGTTCGAATCCCCATACCATACCAACGCGCCAAAATATAACTGCAGTTCTACCAAAGCCAATAAAATAAAATAAAATAAAATAAAATAGAATAAAAAATAAAAATAGATAGATAAGTAACTTATCTAAATGTCAATGTAGATACTAATAGATATTTGTTTCTAATGAGATTAAGAAGATTATATTCGTATGTCGGCAACAGATACTAAAGCGGTGGTATCATGGTAACAATGACAGCGACTTAACTTTATTAGTAGTTACCATAGTATTAGTTAAAGCAAATTTAACAGTAAAAATCTATCTCATATCATGTCTTTTTCTTATGGCATGCATTGATATTGAACAAATGAAACAGTCCAGTCACGATAAATGGACACTCTCTTTTTATTCGTGCCTATAAGAGCAACAATGATGTCTCTTTCTGGAGAGGATCGGAAATTGCCTTGACAAAGAAAAAAAATTTTCTGTATAGTTTTTTGCATGAAGCTGTAACTTTTTCTATAGTATTTTACTAGATTTTAAACAAATGGGATAAATCCATTATTTTGCAGTAGTCTTTATCCCTTGGGAATGATTGTTGGTTAAGCTTTAGTCATCCAATTTTTTGGTACAAAAAGAAAAAGAAACAGTAAACCTATACTATTTTGGTATAAATCATAAATGTTTGAAAGGTACCGGCATGAAAATAAATTACTATATGGTAATTTATATGAAGCTACAATTTTTTTACGTAACAATGCATTCAATGTATTATTATTTGATAATAATTAAGTGTAATCAATTGTGGGATTATGGCTGTGATAATAATAGGTTCTAATACAATATATCAGGAAAAGTTAAATAAAAAAATTAGATAGAGTTCAATTAATAGGTTATAATATGGCGTATCTAGAAAGTTAGATGGAATTCAATTTTAGATGTCACATTTAAGTAAGAAGGGAGAGTTCGGATTGAAAAGATGATATATGGTGCAAAACTAGAGCTAAACTCATCTATCATATACATTTGTTAATGTTGTTGTTGTGAAATTAATCATTTACATTAGTATCAAATTATTTGGTCCAATAGTTAAATGCTATTTTAGTGCAACGCGTCTATTCCTTAGTTGGTCATCTAATAATAACAAAAGGTAATCAATTAGTGTGATTTCGAGTATGATAATAATAGGTTTTAATAGTGTGCTATCTAGAAAATTTAAAATAAAAATGTGAGATATAATTAGATTAATAGGTTATAATGCAATGTATCTAGAAAAATTAAATAATACAGTTTAGGTAGAGTCAATTTAAAAAATTTATGAAGTAAAACTTTACGCGAGAGTTCGGAATAACAAGATGACATTTTAGCACAAAATCGGATCTAAACTCATCTTTTATATATTTATTATATGGATATCGATGACATGTCTCAATTCAGGAAACTTGTATGGCCGGAATGAAGTATCAACATTCTCACAAGTTCCAAGGATAACTCAACAAGGTGTTTTTCCTTTTAGTGGCTAATCACCTATCTAGGTACCTTGCAACTTTGGTGGACGTGGACCTCGACCCTAAAACGGTTGGGTTTTGTTTTTCTTTTTCCAAATCATGTCAGTTTCCACAATGGCTTACCTGTAAATTCTTGTCATAACCATGTATGCCACGTGCAACATGCCTGTGTTGAAATGCGTTTTTATTAAGTTAATTGTCCCTTTGAAGCCATCGAGACTCGTAATATACTGTCAAGAAAGTTAACATGCTAAACTAGCGCGCACTTGTAACATTGACTTTGCATGATGCAGGGACTGTATGAATTTGGTATATTCAGCACTTTTTTACCTGCGAGCGAGATTCCAACTTGGTATACTATGAAGACCAAGGAGCCGGCACTTTTCTTTACAGTGCCTTCTACTCAAAACCTGAAGATCCGCAACTTTAACGTGTGTGTTGTCTTTGAATATCCTTATCCATGTGTCGAACCATATACATATGTATACATTCATGTCAAAAACTTGACTGATAGCCATACATGGACGTATAACCCGACCTTCATTTGCTTTCCCGAGAATGATGAAGATATGATGTGGTTATGCCATTGGAATTTCGCGAATCAGATGATGAAAAGTGGGGATGAAGTGAGTGTCTTTGCAGTTAGTATCCCTTTTGCAATTTACAAAGTAAAGGAGCTTGGAGTCCACGTGGTGTACGAGCAAGAAGAGAATGCTACCCGAAACGGCACCACAAATCAGATAGTAATCGATGGTGGGGATTTGTCACCCTATCAGATTGGGCCCTCGCGCCACTACCTAAATCATTTCATTTGAGATAGGACAATGCATTTACATAAGATTACACCTAGGGCTACCAAACTGTAGGATCATTACGAATTACAATTACAAGAGTAAAGATTTGAGAAATGATTTGGACGGTAGCCATGTCATCTTGTTCTTATATCTGTTTGTAACTTGACTTCAGTACAAATGAATTGGCTATTATTATTTCCTAATTGAACATGCACAAAATGCATGTTCAAATAGGAAATGACTTCACTGAGATGCTTGGGGTTTAGAGTCTTTAGAACCTGATATGTTGCCATTCAGTAAACTATCTCATTCAAAGTACTGTTATTCAAATGCAACAAAATATTACTTAGCCTTCAGTAAACCAAGGCACAAAATGAAATAAACAGGGGAAAAAAATTATACAACAGCATTAAGTGATAACACAAAAGATAAGATACATCACCTAGAAAGAGCAGGCCATCAAATATCTGCTCTCTTTTCAGTCTTCAAGAATCATTGGTCCTCCTCCTCTTTGACTTCTTACTTCGATTATTGGTTTTCAAGGCATATGTTTCCGCTTTAACCATTTCTTTTTAAAGGTCCAGAATTTGAGTATTGTCTCTTTCTTTTCGCTTCTTTGTGCTACACAAGTATTGGCCAAGAAACAATAAGATTTATTGGTGCCCAGTAGCAATTTAGGTTTTCCACCACCCCCACAGTAATTGGAGTTGGTTTTGCAACCTGTGAGCTTGTGACTCTTGCACATTCTTGTCCAAGCAGCGGGCATTTCCCATATTAGCTGGACGCAATGATCGAGAAATATGGAGCACCTCTTCCTCGAAACTACAAAAAATAAGTCCATATGAACTCATGCAATACTAATAAAGTCAGAAAAGAACGAGATGTTCTCTTATATGCCAAACATTCACATTTACCACCAACACCATCATTCCTGTTGAAATTTGTGTACTCTAGCACCTCAGTTTATATGATCTCAAATTCCCTTTCTTAAGTTTTGATAAGAAAACCTAAGAGTACATGTTACCAGCAAATATCTGAAGTAAATAAGGGCCCCCAAGAGTTTGAAGGACAACTCAACAAGGTGTTTTTAGTGGCTAATCACCTATCTAGGTACCTTGCAAACCATGTCAGTTTCCACAATGGCTTACTTGTAATTTCTCTCAATTATGCTAAAGCTTTTCGCTAACACATTCTTGTCATAACCGTGTATGCCACGTGCAACATGCCTGTGTTGAAACGCATTCTTATCAAGTTTATTGCCTCTTTGAAGCCATCGAGACTCTTAGTATGTTGTCAAAAAAGTCAACCTGCTAAACTAGCTCACATTTTGCATGATGCAGGGATTGTATGAATTTGGTATATTCAGCACATTTTTACCTGGGAGCAAGATTCCAACTTGGTATAGCATGAAGACCAAGAATCCCAAGAATTCCTTTAGAGTGCCTTCTACTCAAAACCTGAAGATTCGCAACTTTAATGTGTGTGCTGTCTTTGAATATCCTTGTGTAGATATCCCACAAGATTATTTTAAGCTTGATTACATTAATGTCAGCGACAAGACTGATGGCCGGATATGGTTCTATAGCCCGACCTTCATGTGCTTTCCAGAGAATGGCGAAGATATGATGTGGTTATGCCATTGGAATATCGCGAATCAGATGATGAAAAGTGGGGATGAAGTGAGAGTCTCAGTGGATATGTGCAGTACGGCAAGAGACATAACAGTAAAGGAGTTTGGAGTCCATGTAGTGTATGAACAAGAAGAGAATGCCACCCCAAACGGCACCACCAATCAGACAGTAATTGATGGTGGGGATTTGTCAGCCTATCAGACTGATGGCTCCTACTTACTATGTCATTAATTCTCATCGCTGACAGCACCAAGGGACTCCTGTCTAACGCACTCTTCACCACCCAGATAATGGGCTTAGGAGAAGGGGGAGAGAGAATTGCTTTCATTTCTTCTTGGAGGACAAGTGTTTGATTACAAGATTCTACATACCCTTCACACTTACAAAGAGATGATGTAGCTAAACAACCATTTCAGCTTCTCTAACATCTATAGGAATCCCTACGTCCAACCTTATCGTTGGCTTGTACTGCTCAGGCACCACAGCACCACCCTGCACGCAAATTTCCACCCCAGCAGGGGCCTGGCCATAGAAATTCCTAAGCTCCCGCTTCAACACTGGTTCACCCAAATCAGGAACATGCCACACATATCTCGGCGGTATCAAGTCATCTAGCATTGCCGTCTGCCACCCATGCTGACCATTCCGCTGCTGGTGTTTGTGGGCCCCGCAATTCTGTGCTTTGTGACCGGAAGGGCCCACGTGAACCTCTGGACAATAGCCACAAACCCGGACTAGATACATCTTCATCAACTTATTAGCTCCTCCCCTCATTATCTCCCATGCTTGAAGTGTTTCCTCCGCAAGGAGGGCTGTTGCTTCTGCACTGGACGGGGGCACTATTTTAGCATTGGTATTTCAGCTAATAAGGGTATCTTTGGACATTCTGGCTCAAGGTCTGGTAATTCACTTTCATATGCATCAACGAATTCACTTTTTGCAATGCGAATGATTGGTTTTCTTCTTCTTTTTGTGGGGAATTCAGGTAAATCAACCTCAGCTTGGATGCATAGCTCAACAGCAGCTGGAACTCGAGCGATAGAAAATCTCTCTGCCTGAGGAATACGTATTCCCAGACGATCAAAGAGGTGGTAGGCTTCGACCTGCACCAATATGTCTTCAACAACTGCATCTACCCATTCATGATGGCCCATGCGGATGGAAGCATTTTGGCCTCTACATGACTTGAAGGGATGCCCAATGGGTCCCACGTGGATTTCATTACACCACCTACAAAAGTGTTGTGGTACATCGGTCACTTGGACATCTCTACAAGCATGTCCCCTTCAGGCATATTACGAATAAAAATCAGCAAAGAACTTTACTATCTCCACTTTTGGAACTTACAGTGAACCTTTAAAGACCGAAAATGCAACTTTACTTCAAAACTAGGACATGGCTTTTGGCAATATTCTAACTCTAGCAAGGACATTAGTTTCCAGCTCGCACAGCTCCCATGATTAGGTTTTTCCCTTAGCCAAAACGTTAATAGAAGAACAGAGATTTACCTGCAGGCAAGAACAGGTACCGTTTCAGTAGCTTCTTGAGGTTGTTAATCAATGTCATTCTTGCATTAAACACGCCGTAAGCAACAGGAATAAATCTTTTAACCACCAGTCCATTCTTTGGTGGAGGAACTCTTCTTTTAGGTTGGTCTTTCATGTTCTTCAGCCTCTCCCTAGCAGCTCGTCTTAACTCCACAATAGGTATTGGGAAGGGCTTCTTCTCTTTTTTCGAATAGTACCGAGGAAAATCAGCATTTTGAGGATCATTGCATCTAACAACCAAAGAGGAAGGCTGACATGGATCTTGTAAAGCAATTCTCAACTTTGGTTCAAGTTTGAACGTACTGCCAGCATACTGCAAAAGCATACAAAGGTACTAAAATACCATCATCATTCACAAAATTAGAACAAAAACAAAACAATAGAAAACACCATTGTCCAACTCATAGAGGGGAATAAATAAAAGAATTTAAGAGTGCAGTTATTTTAAGGATTAAGGAGGATTTACATGTCAAATTACGTTTGCTAGGATGAGAAAAAATAACAATAAGATACTGAATATGAAACATCAAATGGGAGGACCCGAATAAGTGTTGTAGCGTGAAATTAAATATCAGAGATGAAGTTTCATGAATGACCTACCATGTAACGACACACTAATATAAGCTGTGGCATTCTCCACAAGTTCACGTCGGGTCAATGGGAAGGTCGACCAAGCTGAAAGCACAGTGAAATTGCACACCATAGCTCAAGCTAAAACTGCATTCTCCAACCAGGAAATTGCATTTCGTTGCTCAAGCTAAGTCTTTCAACTAGTCGCGACCACAGGATAGATTGTTTTAGAAAAATACGAAGTCCTCTTAATGCTTCTCTGTATGTTCACTCCATGAGATACACAACCCTCCTATGCAAGGCAAACTAAACTGTTCTCTTCATACACAGCCTCTTGTCACCAAATCACCACAATCACTTCCAAATAGGAACCGAAAATCGTATCAGTGAGGAGATAACTAAAACCACGTGCCGCGATAGGACGCTAACCATCTTTACCTCCACGAGGTCACTTAGAATCCATCTCCGCTACCACCCATAAGAAAGTCCCTCAGAAGCTAAGCTTGTCCTTTTCCAAAGCAGGGTCGGCAAAGGGACATAAGAAAGTTTAGCACGCTGGATAAAGTACTCTTAACAAAATTTAACTTTCCCTCAGTATGCTTCTAATTCCGTTCGGAAACAGTCAAACATAGCCCAGTTTTTAATTAACAAATACAACAGTGATGAAAAAAACAATTAGTCAGACTTGCTTTGATGTTACATACTACAAATTTGCTATATCAGCTTGTATTGCCAACTGGAAGTGTAAAAGTTATGCCTAGAGATCGAAGTATTCGAAGTCGAATGTTCTGAAATGAAATATAGTTCAAAGCCGAGGCTAGCAGAAGAGGTCAAGAAACCAGAAACTTAAACTGAATCGGTCCGCATTGCTTCATATTACAGCATTCTTACTAAGATCTTGAAACCGTTCAGATTAAGAAAAAGAATAATAGAATCAAAAAAAAAAAAAGTTGCAGGTGTTGTAGAAACAGGAAGGAAGGTCATATTAAGAGGTCCACATTTACATAATCAGTTATCACCAATCACTTCTGTTGTAGAATCAAAACAAGAAACTGAGGCAAAAAGTGTGATGCCTAAATAGACAACAATAAAGAGCCAAGACATAAACATTACATATGATTACATAATGGTTAAATTTCTTCTTTCCCACGACCCTTTAATCAGCTTCCCTCTCTATCTTAACCCATTTCCCCGAAACACTTAAAAAGTGTTTGAGAAAAGCCCAATCGAGATAGGAAATTGCATAGTTTTTGGACTCACCGGCATTGTTAATTTTGCTACAGAATGCTATTTGTTTGTGACTATTTCGCTCAAATTTGCAATAAAATGTCAATAATTTACAATAACATGCTGATTTAACGGGAGTTTTTAATAATTCTGCGACTTTTCTCGATAACGCGAGCCTTGCCTTCCGCCTAGACTGTAGAAGCCCTTTGCGCCTGTTAAACGAACTAAGCAGGGAAGAAAAAACAGGGCATTTAAATGCTAACTGTTTATGAGATTGACCACCTGACAAGTTGCATATGTTAGGCGTCTTTGCACGCCTCTTAAATCTCTCAGAACAAAAACTGAGCCAATGTCCAATAGATAAGCTTGACCTATTATTTTGGAATGCATTTGATGTTGGAGTATTATGAGACGGCTTCGAGGCACGTTGTAAAACGCTCTCCTTAAGTTTATATTTGTCCCCACCTAAAATTGGTGTGCAGCGGGTTACAGGCAAATACCCTCCAAGATACAACGAAACGCACTAGTGAATAGCGCTTGCACACACGATATTCACTCCACAGAAAAGTGTATGAAATACTGGATAACGGGTTTACAACTAAGAAATTCTGCAGAAATTTCTTATTGTAAAAGATCTGCAGAAAGGAGAAGAGATTAGAGGCTCATCTATATGGTCAGATTTTCGGACCATTGTGCTATATTTAAAGCACTAGTGGTTGCTAATCAAGGGTCATACCCTTTCATCACGCACCCAAGCAATCTGGACCGTCGGATTAGAAACCGTTAAGATTAACGGTCCAGATCTGGACTGGTAACTAACCAGCTCTCAACAGGTGGGTCTGGCCCGAACTGGAACCACCCAGCTGCCTAACAGGTGCAACCGTTCGGGCATAACCCGAACCAGTGCAAGTGTAACCACCCAGCTGCTAACGGTCGGATCCGTTACACCGACGGCGCACGTGCGAAGTGCAAAGTGCGCCATCAAAGCGCCACATTGCGCCTCACAGCCCACTGCCACGCGCGCGCGCGCGTGCGTGCGTGCGATAGTTCCTCGTATGGTGCTTCGCACCATACTCGGTGCACATGCATACACCTTAGCACACCACATAAGTATTAAAGTAAGTGGAGTTCTTTATTATATACCCACTTACTTTTCCAATTCCCTTCTATGTGGGATTCCTCCCTCTTTGCCTCTTCATCTTCCTTTCATCATTTTGACAAAGAAATGAAACACTTTGACACTATATTTTGAAAAAACACTAACAATCCCCACCATTTTACAAAATATAAGATAAAAACAAAACAAAAAACCAGATCTTATTATCCAGTGAAGTACATGCATAAATGAAGATGTCTTACGACTTGAATCTTCACTTAGTGATTACATAACAAGACTAATCTGAAAAAGTGTGGTAGATAAACTTTGAACCACCTATCCTTGTTGACTAGCCGGTCACATATCACACATGAAACTCCTATCCATACACAAATTCAGAAAACTGCTTATACAATAAATGGCCATGTAATTTGTATCTTGTTTTTCATGAGTGCTCTAGAGTTAAGCCCTTTAAACTCGACAGAAGCGGCCCCACTTCACACTCACTAGTCAGGTCTATCAAGAGTGTACCGTAACTAACACTCCAAAGAATGATCCTTTTATAGACCTATTAAGAGTATAATACTCACCCTAGTTCTTCATTACGGTTACCAAGCACATTACCTTGGGATGACTAAAATTTGTGCTTGCAATCACCAACATAATGTACTTTTGACTCGTTGAACTCAAGACTTGGTGTTAGCAAGCGTTAAGTCGAGATTTCCATCATTGCTGATCCTTGACATGGGCTTGAGTCCCATCCCTCGTGAGGTCCTAATAATCATTTCCCTTGGAAGCCCTTTAGTTAACAGATCCGCTAAATTTTCCAATGACCTCACATATTCCAATGTGATTACACCTTCGGTAATCAACTGCCTCACGTAGCTATGTCTAAGACCAATATGTCTAGACTTTCCATTATACACTTCGCTACATGCTCGTGATAGAGTTGATTGGCTATCACACCTTATCGATATCGGAGCCATAGGCTTAGGCCATAAAGGAACCTCTAAAAGTAAATTCCTTAGCCATTCTGCCTCCTTGCCCCCTGCAGCTAAAGCAATAAACTCTGCTGCCATGGTAGAATCAGTAATGCAAGTCTGTTTCTTCGAACCCCAGGATATTGCTCCCCCACCAAATGTGAAAATCCATCCACTTGTGGAAGCATAGTCCTCCCGATTCGTAATCCAACTGGCATCTGTGTATCCTTCCAAAACAGAAGGATACCCATTATAACATATGCCGAACTCCATGGTTCTTTTAAGGTACTTAAAGACCCTATATATTGCATTCCAATGCATATTACTAGGACAACTAGTATATCTACTAAGTTTTCCTACTGCATAAGCAATATCCGGTCTAGTACAAGTCATGGCATACATTAAACAGCCTATTGCACTCGCATATTCTAGTTGTCTCACAGCTCTACCATCATTAGGAGACAACTTAATACTCTCATCGAACGGAGTACTAACTGGTGTGCTATCCAAATGGTCAAACCTTTTTAACACCTTCTCAATATAATGAGATTGTGACAAGGTTATGCAACCATTATTCCTTATGATTTTAATTCCTAAAATCACGTCACCAACACCCATGTCTTTCATTTCAAATTTATTGGATAAGAATTTCTTTGTCTTTACAACTTGTTCCAAGTCAGTACAAAAAATGAGCATATCATCTACGTATAAGCAAATGATAACTCCCTTACCGCCATCGAACTTACTGTACACACACTTATCCGATTCATGTATTTTAAAACCATTAGACATCACAATTTGATCAAACTTTTGATGCCACTGCTTAGGGGCTTGCTTAAGTCCATACAATGACTTAATCAACTTACAAACTTTATTTTCTTGCCCACGTACAACAAACCCTTCCGGTTGTTGCATGTATACCTCCTCATCTAATTCACCATTTAAGAATGCCGTTTTAACATCCATTTGATGAATAACTAGCTTATGGATGGAAGCTAGTGCAATAAGCACCCTAATAGTGGCTATCCTTGCAACTGGTGCATAAGTGTCAAAATAATCAACACCTTCCTTTTGGGAAAAACCCTTAGCCACTAACCTTGCTTTAAATTTTTCAATTGATCCATCAACCCTTAACTTTTTCTTGAAGATCCATTTACAACCAATAGGTTTAGAACCAGGTGGTAAATCCACCAATTTCCATGTTTCATTTCCCATGATTGAATCAATCTCTTCATTTATTGCTTCCTTCCAAAAAGAAGAATCTTGAGACCTCATGGCCTCTTCATAAGTCCTAGGGTCAGATTCCACATTTAAAACAATCGGTATGGAGTTTTGTATTGTCGTCCTAGTTCCTTCTACCAAATACATGTAGAAATCGGGTCCATAGGTTTTAGCAATTCTCATTCGTTTGCTCCTTCTAGGTTCCACTTCATTTTCATGGTTTTCCTCAACATCACGTTGACCTTCCTTTTGCTCAACTTGCTTAGGAAGTGATTGGAACCTACTTTCGTCAAAGATGGCATCTCTAGATTCAATGATAGTGTTTTTAGAATAATAATCATTTTGTTCCACTACCATGAACCTATATGCTTTACTGTGTAAAGCATAACCAATGAAAATACATTCAATGCCTCTTTCACCCAATTTCTTCCTTTTTGGTTCCGGAACTCTTACAACGGCCCTACAACCCCAAACTTTAAAATAATTCAGATTAGGCTTCCTTTTCTTCCATAACTCATAAGGAGTAACGTTATTCCCTTTAGTTGGAACTCTATTTAATATGTAGCAAGCTGTTAATAAAGCTTCCCCCCAAAATCCTTTTCCTAGACCCGAGTTGGAGAGCATGGCATTAACCATTTCGACTAATGTCCGATTCTTTCTTTCCGCTACACCGTTCTGTTGTGGTGTATACGGTGCAGAGAGTTCATGCACTATGCCATTTTTTTCAAAAATTAGTGGATCATAGTACTCTCCTCCCCTATCGGTTCTAAGTATTTTTATTTTGGCATCACAAAAATTTTCTACTTCATTTTTATATGTGACAAAACTAGGCATGGCATCACTTTTATTATGCAATAAATAAACATAGCAATACCTAGAATAATTATCAATGAAGGTCACATAATATGAGTTTCCTCCTAATGAAGGAGAGGAGTGAAAATCTCCTAAATCACTATGTATTAAATCTAAAATCTTAGACTCTCTTTGTCCATTTGTAAAAGGAGCTCTAGTGATTTTAGTGAGCATACATGTCTTGCAAAATCCTTTATCTACATGCATACTAGGCAAAAGATTTAATTTAATCATGTCATTAATTTTTCTAGTATTAACATGTCCTAAACGATTATGCCAAAGAAAAGATTGTGACTCAATAATATAAGCAGAAATAATATTCTTATTATTAATATTAAGTTTAAACAATCCCTCACAAAGATATCCCTTTCCCACAAAAATCCCTCCCTTAGAGAGTACAAACTTATCAGCTTCAAAAACAAGTTTGAAACCAAACTTGTTAAGCATACAACCCGAAACTAAATTCTTCCTAATTTCGGGCACATAACAAACATTGGTAAGGGTGACAACTTTTCCGGATGTAAACTCGAGCTCGACATTTCCTTTGCCCACAATTTGCACAATTGACGAGTTTCCCATGTAAAGAAGGCTTCCATCCTTTACCGGTTCATAGGTTGTAAAAAACCTCTTGTCCTTGCACACATGCTTTGTCGCACCCGAGTCTATCCACCATGCGTCGTCATCTTCAAGGACATTTGCCTCACTGATTACCGCGACTAAATTATTTTCGGTCGCCTTTTTTTGTTTCTTCAAGGCACGGCAATCACGCTTATAGTGCCCTGGTTTGCCACAGTGAAAACACTTTCCTTTGTGTTTTTTCTTCTTGTCCTTGTCGTCGTCGTCATTTCCTTGAAGCTTCCTTTTCTTGTTCTCACGGGAGTTCTTCTTGGATGATTCTCCTTCTTCCACGGCCAAGATTTTAGAAACACCCTCGCTTTTAGACTTTTCTTCCTTGCGCAAGTCTTCCTCAATCCGAAGATGAGTACCCAACTCGTCAAGTTTGATGTCTTCCTTGCGATGCTTAAGGCTGTTCCTAAAATTCTTCCAAGAAGGAGGCAATTTATCAATGATAGACGTAACCACGATAAACTCATCCAAGGCTAACTTGTGTTGGGAATAACGATCAAGAATACTTTTAATCTCATTAAACTGTTCCATAACCGACCTACCATCAACCATTTTGTAATCAAAAAATTTAGAAACGATAAACCTTTTACTGGTGGCATCCTCGGTGATGTAGCGACGCTCCAATTGGTTCCAAAGTTCCTTAGCGGTCTTGACAGTATGATAGGCATCGAATAGCGTGTTGGACATGCCATTCAGAATATGTCCTCGACATATCTCATCGTCTTGATCCCACCTCAATCTTTCACGTGTCTTCGCAACACTTTCTTCCTCATTTTCACCGGGTTCCGGAGGTCTTGGATTCACGATCACGTAGTACACTTTCACTGTTACTAGTAGAAAGTGCATCTTCCTTTGCCAACGAACGAAGTCCCCACCATCAAAACGCTCCAAGCGGTGGAAATCCGAGCCCATGTCTTTCAATGTCACGAACGCCATTGTTGCAGAATATAAACTTAAGATTGTTGGAGTATTATGAGATGGCTTTGTGACTGAAAGATGATCGGCTTCGAGGCACGTTGTAAAACGCTCTCCTTAAGTTTATATTTGCCCCCACCTAAAATTGGTGTGCAGCGGGTTACAGGCAAATACCCTCCAAGATACAACGAAGCGCACTAGTGAATAGCGCTTGCACACACGATATTCACTGCACAGAAAAGTGTATGAAATACTGGATAACGGGTTTACAACTAAGAAATTCTGCAGAAATTTCTTATTGTAAAAGATCTGCAGAAAGGAGAAGAGATTAGAGGCTCATCTATATGGTCAGATTTTCGGACCATTGTGCTCTATTTAAAGCACTAGTGGTTGCTAATCAAGGGTCATACCCTTTCATCATGCACCAAGCAATCTGGACCGTCGGATTAGAAACCGTTAAGATTAACGATCCAGATCTGGACTGGTAACTAACCAGCTCTCAACAGGTGGGTCTGGCCCGAACTGGAACCACCCAGCTGCCTAACAGGTGCAACCGTTCGGGCATAACCCGAACCAGTGCAAGTGTAACCACCCAGCTGCTAACGGTCGGATCCGTTACACCGACGGCGCACGTGCGAAGTGCAAAGTGCGCCATCAAAGCGCCACATTGCGCCTCACAGCCCACTGCCACGCGCGCGCGCGCGTGCGTGCGTGCGATAGTTCCTCGTATGGTGCTTCGCACCATACTCGGTGCACATGCATACACCTTAGCACACCACATAAGTATTAAAGTAAGTGGAGTTCTTTATTATATACCCACTTACTTTTCCAATTCCCTTCTATGTGGGATTCCTCCCTCTTTGCCTCTTCATCTTCCTTTCATCATTTTGACAAAGAAATGAAACACTTTGACACTATATTTTGAAAAAACACTAACATTTGACATAAGATCTTTGAGTTAATGGAGCTCGTAAAGCGCAAAGGGTACCTGGAGCATAGGTGCAAAGCGCAGAGGGCAGTCCCGCAATAAATCAAAGAAACTAATCCATCAACACCTACAGATCCAGCTGTACCTCCATAAATATAAGAGTTCCCACTCATCATTTAAACACAAAGCCTAGAAAGAAATAAATGGAGGAAAACAGAATTGATCCAAGATCTAACACATGTTCAAAGGGTAAAAAGAGAAAGGCACCCAAGATAGAAGTTACAAATCCTAAGAATGCTAGACAGACAGATTCTTCTTCGCTTCTTCCTCTTCTTCTCCCCCTATTCTTCTCCGTATTCTTCTTCAAAAAGACTGCCGATAGAGAGAAACTGACGAGAGCGTGAAGCAGCAAAGGCCGAAAAGATTGCTGCAGGCCCTAGGCACAAAAGCAAGTGCTTTTGTTCTAATAATTACATTTTGTGTGGTCATTGTTTTGTGCATCTTTTTGGTCCACAAATTTCTAAAAAGGTCATAAAAACACTGGTTTTATAAGTTAGTGAGCCTAAGACTAGGAGCCCCTCCCTTACCTGTTCTACCCAATTTCCCGTCTAGATCACTGGCACATTGCGACTTTTTAGCGTTGAGAACAAGATCTTGCCATCTCGTCTAATAATTTAATGGATGAAATCAGTTTCTCATTGGCTTTCTTTTCTGTACATCTTTGCCTACACGACTACCACCTGCAATGTTCTCGGCACTACTCACCAAGCCACAGCAGCACAATCCTGCGCTATCTTTTTCAAATCTCTTTCCCAATACCTATGTGGTTTATCTTTACACGTAAAAAATATGGATCACAAACACCATCATCATCGCAAGAGTCTTTAAGAATTTTCAATAATCTCACGGTACTTGTTTCAATAACGATGGAAATTTGGTGTCATATCAAACAGAGGCGAAGTGGAAGGTCCCAATAGTGGTTTGTAATGTGTTCAATGAATGAGAAAAAAATGATTTCACTTGGAGATGGAGAGTCGGCATTAAACTGGTGGCCGAATGAATTGTAAACATCGACAGGGGGTAGGACTAGTGGGACTTTTTTAATTGAAAGTAGAAATGCCAAGCATTAGGAGACAAGCAACAAATGATATTCCTAGTAGTGGCTTAATTAATTAAAACCAATAAAACAACCCCCCCCCAGGGGGTGGGGGGTGAGAGAGAATAGGCTTTTTAAAAAATGATCGGAAATTTAAACTAAACACAATCATGAATCTCAATCAAATCAAGTAATACTTCAATGAAGATGCTAACTATACAATCTCAAGCAATTATAGAGAAATCAATAAAGAGATTGAGTTAGAGATATTTGACAAGGAGATTTAAATGGTTCAGCTTGAACTACCCTTAAGCCTACATCCACCTTTTCAAAAAAGTCCCTCGTGAGAGCACTATAATCTACTAGCAACAAGCTATTTCCGGATCAAGATCAAAATCCTCACAACACTTGGTGATATCCCTAAACCAAGCACATGCCTTGAATCCACAAAGCTCACTCAAGACTTGACAAACTCAAGCCTTGATCACAATTCTTTTGCAAAGATCAAATGTGTACAAAGAAACCCTCTTGAATGGAAATGGGTACAAATGAAACTCTAGTACAATAGAAAGATGGGAGAATTGTTGCGAGTAACATTTTGCTACTAGACAAGCCTTATGTCTTTGAAAACTCCCATCAGCGGAGGATTTTGTCTTGTCACTCACTTCAAACCAATGACATTCTTCTATCTGGCAAGTTTATAAGCTCCCAGGTTTCATTCTTCTGAATGGATGTTATCTCCTCTTTCATTACTTCGCACCATTCTTCATGTTCAACTGCTTCTTCAAAATATGTTGGGTCTGAAGCGAAGAAAGTGAAAGTACATCTCTCATAAATTTCTCGCGATGATCTAACCTTCCTTGGGGGAGTTTCATCGGAGGAAGTTGAACTGCTACTGATGTTGCTATTGCTTGTCATGGGAGATGAAATCGTTGAGTTTGCGGGTGTTGGATCAACCACTACATCATCATTTTCAGTTGGATTCTCACTCAGCGCTTCAATTCTGTCATCTTAACTAAAAGACCAACTTCCATCTTCATAAAATACCAAATTTCTCTTAATAATGACTTTGTCATTTATTGGGTTGTATAAGCGATATGCTTTAGAATGAGAGTAATATCCAAGAAAAATGTATTTTCAGACTTTTCATCAAGCTTCTGACGAACTTATGAGTTAACCAAAACATATGTTATACATTCGAAAATTCTTAAATGGCTTACCGGTGGCTTCTTACCACTCCAAGCTTCATATGGTGTTTGATTCGGAACTGCTCTTGTTGATGAAATGTTCCTCGAGTACACTGCAGTGCCTACTGCTTTTGCCCAAAACTGATCAGAAAGACCTTTGGCCTTAAGCATGCTTCTAGCCATTTCAACAACTGTTCAGTTCTTCCACTCAGCAACCCATTCTGTTCTGGTGTGTATGGTGTAATTAATTCCCTATGGATTCTATTTTTCTCACAAAAAGTATCAAACTCGTGAGATGTAAATTTACCACCTCTATTTTTACAAAGAGCTTTGATGTAGTTACCACTATGCTTCTCAACGCTTGTCTTGAATTTCTTAAACATCTCAAGTGCTTCAGACTTAAATTTCAAAGAAACACCCAACTCATACGATTATAATCATCAGTGAATAACAGAAAATATCTACTCCCCCCTAAATGATTCTGTTTTCATAGGCCCACATAAATCAGCATGAATTAACTCAATACACGTAGTGGCCCTCCAAGCCTTTCCAATGGGAAAAGACTTTCGACATTGCTTCCCATAAATACAACCCTCACATAATTCATCAAGTGCATTGATATTAGGCAGACCATGAACCATACCTTTTTGATTCAGTAACTTCAAACCTCTCACATTTAGATGCCCATAGCGCAAGTGTCATAGATTTGTTGCATTTTGCTCACTTGCAACAAGAACTTTCTCGCCAACGTTAGAAACTTCAAGAGGAAATATCATGTTTTCCGCCATACGAACACTAGCCATAATCTGTCATGATTTCTCATCCTCAATCACGCAAACACCGTCATCAAATAAAATAGAATAGCCACAAGCCATTAACTGCCCAACTCTAAGCAAATTATGAGCCAAGGAAGGAATGAAGTAAACGTTATGTAGAAATTTCACATTGCCATGGCTTATTTGACAGCAACGATACCTTTTCTTTCGACTTGAACAGGCTTATTGTCGCCAAGCCTGACCAATTTCTTTTTGGATTCATCAATATCTTTGAATGCCGATTTAACTCCACACATATGATTAGAGCAACCACTGTCTAGGAACCAAACTCCACTTTCATTAATAGCAGTTGAATCAAAACATGCCATGAATAACTTACTTTCATCGTCCGCTATTATTTCCTCTTCCTCTGCATAACTTGCTACTTTCTCCTTGATGTCGCAATTTGCTACTATATGCCCAAACCTCTGTGTGTGTGTGTGTGTGTGTGTGTGTGTGTGTGTGTGTGTTTTGGATGTGGCAGTTAGAAAAAAAATTGGTAACTGCTATTTTGGTTTAATGTATAGTTACATGTTTATGTATAGTTATATTTTTGTTACATGTTAACGTGGCAGTTAGAAAAAATTTTGTAATTGTTATTTTGGTTTAATGATCAGCTTGGGAATGTGTATATTGGCTTATATGTATTGGCAGGTGGGGTGGTGAGTATGGGCGGTGGTGGAACGTAGGGGTGGTGGGTGGGTATTGTTATGTGAGTATTGCATTATCTCAATCCCAATTAATCCTGATTAACTGTAATTAACTCTGATCAATTCACCCTAATTAAACCTAATTAACTATTATTAAACCTAAATAACCCTGATTAACCCTAAGTAAATAATTAATCCCAATTAACCCCTAACACATCCCTAGATAACCCTAGTTAACTATAATTAACTCTAATTGACCCCGATTCACCCTAATTAAACCTAGTTAACTCTGATCAACCATAATTAATCCCGATTAACTGTAATAAACTCTGATTCACCCTAATTAAACCTAATTAACTATTATTAAACCTAAATAATACTAATGAACCCTAAGTAAACATAATTAACCCCGATTAACTCTATCTAGCCCCGATTAACCTTTAATTAACCCCGATTAACCCCTAACACATTCCTAGGTAACCCTAGTTAACTACAATTAACCCTGATTCACCCTAATTAAACCTAGTTAACTCTGATCAACCGTAATTAACTGTAATTAACTCCAATTCACCCTAATTAAACTTAATTAACTATTATTAAAACCTAAATAACCCTGATTATCCCTAAATAAACATAATTAACCCTAAATAAACTCTAATTAAACCCTATTAATAGGGAATTTTTTGTGCGGGTGTTGTGATATGTTAGCAATTGTTGATAACTAATATCTCTCCCGTTTGGGAACACCATCGAGGACTTATAGTTAAACATCTCCTGAGTCCGCCCTGTCATTGATGATGATGATATTGAGATTGTTGCGTTGTTGTTGTGAAATTTCGGCACTTATTGATAATCGACATTTCTCTTATGTAAGAACGTTGTTGAGGACTTGTGACAAACTTCTCCCGAGTCCGCCATGTTGATGATGTTACGTTGAACTCTTATTGTTAGGTTTGAACACCGGTTGATCTTCCGATTCGGTATTCCTTGTTGAGTTGTTTTATTGAGGACATAAGGTGGAATAATTTTCTCTTAGTCTGCCCCGTTGATGAAGCCCTGTTGCTTAGTTGTAATGTGGTCAGAACAAGCACTCTAGATAAGTTATCTGCTTGTTGATAGCGTCTCTTCTAATTACTTGAGACTGAGATAAACATCTCATAAAATAGGACATCAATATGAGGATGATGACCTATGAACTATGATCACTGGCCAAAGAGGATGTATGATGCTCGAGCCGAGTCTCTCAAGTCTAGTCAGGTCCAGTCCGTCGGTCCGAGTTGCATTTCATTTGATTTTCTTTTGATGTTAACGATTTTAATGGCTTGTATTTCGTTGATGTTTATTTCTTTTGATTTCCTATTTTAGTGTTCACTTGCATAGTCGGTCAGTCAGTCAGTCCTGTCCATAAGGAGGTGGCAGCAATGCTGTTCTGTTGGGCCTTGAAACCATTCAGTCTAACAAAAGAAAAATTGTCGTTTGAAAAGTTATGTTGATGTTGAAATTTATTGTGTACACTTGATTCATTGCCATCATTGAGATGATTATTATTCCCTCGAGTCCCCTGAATCATTTGTACACGATACTCCTCGTGTTGTCTTTACTGGGCGATTTGCGCTCATTCCTTATGTTGTGTCGTTCAGGCTATAAGGTTGATCAAGTAAAACCCTCTAGAAAGGGAAAAGAAACAAGCTAGAAAAGTTGAGCAAAGTGATCAGTTGAGAGAGGTAAGACAAGCTAGAAATAGTGAGATAAAGATTTAGCTGTGAAATAAGTTGATAAGAGTCATACGACTACAGTCGTATATTAGGCTATAAACATACATGTTGTTTAGAGACTTGAAAGTCTTCGGCTACAATACAATGTATGTTAATAAGAAAATTTTATGAAGGGACGCATTTTAGAGCATCTATTAATGATGTATGAGTATAAGGATGTAGTTGCTCTGAATTCAGCAAAGGGTTTTAAATGTGATTATGATCGATAACTCAGCTCGGTGATGTAATACCCCGAATCCGAATAAATTTTTAATGGATTAAATTGAAAATTTTAGAGATAATATTTTTACTTAGCGCCGATATTTATATTTAGCGACGAATTATTATTAATATTTTGTTCTTAGCATCTATACACTTAGCGACAAATAGTGAAGCGGGTTAGCATAACAGCCGTTAAAATTTTTCTAACATATAATTTATCATAAAAGTTTTGATTTTTGGATCCTTTCGTAATAATAAAAGGTTCGGGTAAATTTTTGAGCGACTAATGAAAGCTCTAGGGGTCTTTCTGTGATTTTCCAGTTTAGGGTTTTAATATATATAACCTAGATACTATAGGGCAGCCTACAGTGCTCTTCTTCATCTAATGTTTCGGCCGAGAGAGAGAGAGATAGAGAGCGACGAAGAAGGACAAATTTTTCAGCGCTCGTCTTGATTTTTTTGGTAAGTTTTTTAGACCCTTTTTCCTCTCTTACTTAGTTAAGGATTTATGAAATTAAAGGGGGAACTAGGTATGCGAGAGAGTGAGCAACCATGGTGTTTAGTGATGCCGTGAGTGATCGAAAAGATGGCAGCCGTGTGGTGTGTTTTGGGTTGTACGTGAGTGTGTTTAAGGGACAAACGAGGGTAAACTGCCATGGGTAGTATGTGGGTGTGCTGTGTGCGTGTGCAACTATGTGATGTGCATGCGTGGTTTGTGTCAAGTGAAGGAGGGGCTGCCAAAACAGCCCCATACGTGTGGTTTGGCGTGGATGATGAGTTGCATGAGTGTGTACATGTGGGTTTTATAGAGAGAAATTAAGATAGTATTGATCGATAGAACCCCTGCACGGGTTAACATCATTATTTAAATTTTTCAGACTTAGTTTAGATGTTCCAATTATGAGAGCCTATTAGGACTATGATTTAATTGATGGTTAGTTGCTCTGAAGGCTTGTGGTATTATTTTGATGAGTTTGAGGATATTCTATTTTAGTATAAGTGATTGAGTGAGTGTTAATGTTTCGAAAAATTCCGGGATGTTACAGTTGGTATCAGAGCTTAGGTATATGATTCTGTAGACTTTAGAATCGTGTGAGAGAAAACCTAAGTGTTAGGATCAAGCGCTTACCACTGCACCAAAAGCAATTGTTGTTAGTAAGGGCACAACTTTATTTCCTTATACTCTTGGCCCAGCAGCCAGCGCACACAGTCGAGTACATGAGGGAGTAGATGGACGCGGCCAACCTCCGATCTGCCAACACTAAGTTTCAACAAGAGAGTTAGGGAAAAAACTTCAGTGACTTAGTTGAACCTTTATAGCAGCTAAATATCAGAGTAGTAGAAGCATAGTGGTCATATCGTTTGAACTGAGGCATTGATGTGTGAGTACCTATAGGATTTGACTTAATATTTCGAGGCTGAATAATTATATCATGTTGGTTGGATTATGAAACCCTAAATTATTATCGAAATCTTACAGTATAGTGAAAAGTTCGAAGTTGCTAATAATGTTCTCGACTCATATTTTTGAGGTTATGTATAAGATTCGCTGGCACCTTAGTTTAGGTGTTACCTAGTGAAGGCGTAGTGCTTCGATATTATAAGTATGTGAAATTTCGAGGACGAAATGTTTATAAGTGGGGGAGAATGTAATACCCCGAATCCGAATAAATTTTTAACAGATTAAATTGAAAAATTTAGAGATAATATTTTTACTTAGCGCCGATATTTATATTTAGCGACGAATTATTCTTCTTCATCATCACTTGGCTCATTGTTTAAGGATGAAGCTTTAAGAGCAATTGAAGTAGGCTTTTTCTTGATGTCCTCTTGATCAAATGATTTGAGTTGCATTTCATACGTCATTAGGGAGCACATGAATTCGTCAAGTGCAAAGATGTTGAGATTCCTCTATTCTTGGTTGGCGGTGATTTTTGCATCCTAAGCTCTTGGTAAAGATCTAGTCACTTTTCTTACAAGATCACCATTAGTGAAATCCTTGACTAATTGTGTCAAAGGATTCACATTATTAGTAAAACGGGTGTTCAGGTCCGTTATGGATTCATTTGGAAACATTTCAAATAACTTATAATTTCTAAACAAGAAATTCATTTTGGAATCTTTTAGAAGAAAATTCTTTATGAATAACTTGTAGAGTATCCCAAATACTCTTAGTGGAATTACATATAATGACTCGGTTGAATTCATTAGTATATAAAGCACAAATAAGGCAATTTTTTGTCTCTAGCATTCATACATATCATTTTCTTATAATGATCACTATACTCCGATTTGAATTTAGGCTCTTCAAATTTGTCAACCATTTTTGTCGCAATGAATGGGCCATTCTCAACAATATCCCACTTTCTCATAGTCTTTTGATTCTAAGTAGATTTTCATATTAGCTTTCCACACACTATAGTTTTTCCCATTAAACAATGGAGGCCTAGTGGTAGAACAACCAACCATTCCCATAATGTAAGCAATGATCGATTAACTCTCTTGGCGTCACCCAATATATCAAGAGCCGAGGTTCTGATTTCACTTGAAACTAATAAAATAACATTGGGGGGGGAGGTGAATAGGTTTTTAAGACTACTTTACATGATTAACAAGTAATCACAACCAACTTTGAGAAACTAGGATAAACACTTAGATAGCTCTAACACATTATCTCAAATAAGCAAGCTAACCAATCTCAAGATAAATATAAGATAATAATGTAAAGAAAGAAGGGTTCAGAGATACTTGACGCTTGATATTTAGATGATTTGACTCGAATTACCCTCAGGCCTACGACCACCCCTTTAAGAAAGTCCATTTAAAGGCCCTATAATTCACTAGAATGATCTTCCTTACGAGTCAAGATTGAACCTCTTATAATCCCTTGATGCTATACCCACATCAAGAACAAGATTTTTGACAATCCCAAAGCTCCAAAGCTTGACAACCCCGAGATTTGATACAAGAAACTTTAGATGAACTATTGTGTACAAAGAATCACTCTCAAGAAGTTGATGACACTACAACAAAATTGCTCTGTGGTGACAAAAAGGCCCACGGTGTAAAAGGAACCGTAGGTACAAGTTCTGTACACCTACGGTTTTTATTGCACCGGGCCATTGGTGCTGCTTCAAATTGGAAGCAGAATCGTGACTCTCTCTCTCTCTCTCTCTCTCTCTGCGACTGAGTGAATCTCACAGAAATGAACATTTCACCGTGTCTGGGTCTGCGACTCTCTCTCTCTCTCTATGACTTGTCTCTCACAGCCTCACCCCCCAAACAGTAGACGGCCGACGACAGACACCAACTCCTACAGTCGACTTTCTCTGTTGAGAAGAGCTCAGATCTGGAATGAGTGGCCGGAGTGGAGCCGTGGAAGGAGACGGCGAGTGGACCGGCAATGACGTCTTCTTCTGTTCAAATCTGGAAGGATCAGTGACCGGCGATTGACGACGGCGAGGCGATGACTCCACCGGCTAAGAACCCACTGCAGGCGACGACCGTGACCAGTGATTTAGAAGAAGCATTGACCGGCGGACTGACTAGCGAGTGACGACGACGAGGCAAGGACTCCGCCATCCAACCACCCTCTGCGGACGACGCCGCGTTGACTACTGGTGCCCGTGACCATTTACACTTTCTTTTTGGTTTCTATCCTTTCCCCTGTCTGCAACAGTACAACTTCTGATCTCCCATTCAATCTAATTAAGCCACTCCACAAAAGGAGGTAACAATTCTAATTCCAATTTTACTGTAAAGATTACATTTGGGTCTCTGTTCCTTGACTGCAGAAGTTCTACATTTGGTAATTTTCGTTCATATCACTACTGTCTAAATCTGAATTTGAAAAATCATGTTGTCATTGCTGTCTAAATCTGAATTTGGAAAATCATGTTGTGTCAGTTGGTGCTTGTAGAACAACTGTGTACTTCATCTTCCTGTTTTGGATTTTGGGTGGCTAGTTAATGCGTTGTAGTGATATGTGATGTAGTCAATATCAGGCCAAAGGCTGTCAAACAATCTTGATAATTGAGTTTCTCATAGTTGTGACTGAAAAATTCAACCACACCTCCAGTATGATATTCTGCATTTAAAGGCCTACTTATGTTATATATATCTGAAGGGTGATTCATTATTGGAAATTGCCCTCCCTGATGTTAATTAAAAAATATTGCTTTGACAGTTTGACTCTCTTTAACGTTCAAGGTATCTATTTGAGTTGAATTTCCAAGTTGTTGCTACTTGCAATTTCAACAAAGCACGATTACACGTTCAAGGTTCCATGGTACATGTTTTATTAGTTATCAGTACTTGAGATGTTTGACAAAGGGTACTGTGTTAAACATCTCTAGTATGGAGCTTACCTGAAAGTGGATGGAGATAACGATAAGGACTTCTTGAGCAAAGATGGATGCAAGGAAAGGAATGAATTATCTCTCGAAGGAGATAACGATAATGATTTCATAGTTGAAAGCTGATGAAGTTTGATATCTATGGGAAAATGATCCTGCTCGAAGTGTCAAGTTTGCAAATATGGGATACAAAATTTTGAGGCAATTTTTTTTAAAGCAATTTGCAGTTTTGCCTAGGTGCTTCCTCTGATCAATGTCATAAACTAAAATGAAGCTAACGCCAAGTCTAGTATTAAAGTCACTAATAAAATTCTCTCCATTTAGAGTGTGTGCAGGAGCATATAATTGCAGTAAAGATGAATCCCACATTCTTAGGTAACTGAACTAGATGATTGTGTTTGTGTTAGTCGAGGTCCTTTGCGTAGCATGCAGTGGCGTTAGTGGTAAATCATATCGTATTGCCTTGCTCTTTTCTCCCTTAATATTTCTATGGCATGATTTTTTTTAATGAATTCAATTTGTGAGCTGGTGTCTCAATTTGCATATGCACCACATTGTTGTATTTTCAAATTTCATATGCGCACTATAACACTAGAGTAGGAGTCACTGTAGGACAATCGGTTCAACGTTCAACAAACGAGAAGCAAAATTCAGGTTGCTGGTGCCCTGTTCCACCTTCAGTCTTTAACCTCCCAGGCCAGAATTGCTGGTGGCATTATTTTGAACTGTTCTGCACTTTCATTGAATTAAATGCATGATAGAAATTTGGAGCAAAAAGCATGCCATGGATGACTCTAAGGGAGCATTCAAAAATACCTTGTATGTTATATTCACAGGGGGAGCAAAAATTTCTGATGTACGTATGTAAAATAAATTCAATTCTTAGAATAACACCTTGAAGCAAAGGCTTCTTAGTTTATGTTAACCTCATACAAAATTGGTTTGGGTTCCTTGTGATTATTAATGTTGGTAGGTGGTGTAGTTTACAATTGCCATTAGCATCAACTTTCTTGTGTTTATTGTTTGCAATACTTCAACTGTTGTGATAATTTGAGGATTACTTTCTTTTGTTTCTATATCTTTTGAGTTGGATTCTGTGTGTTTGCATTTAAGTGCTTTAAAGATAATATACCACAATGGTTAGATCTCTTAATACTGAAGCTGGTGCTTGGCAGGGTACAGTGGTAGCATGGAAATAATTTTCGAAATATTTTTTTTGAAAAATAAGGAGGTATGCCTACGGTAGTACCGTAGGCATAGGTTGGGAATAAAAATAAGAATACAGCTATGCCTACGGTAGTACCGTAGGCATAGCTGGGAATAAAAATAAGAATACAGCTAAATGATATATCTATGGTGAGGGTATGCTCGTTGGTATAGGTCCAAAGCACCGTAGGTAAAGGTCTATCCCATCGGAACTTAAGCCTACGGGCTAGTACCGTTGGGAGAGCCTATGCCTACGGGACTACTTACTTAAGCCTACGGACCTATACCGTAGGTATAGCCGGTTTTTCTTGTAGTGTGAGTACAAGTTTAAGTTCTAGAATAAGAAAAATGGGTTTATTGATGACTTATGAAAGTGTATATCTCTCAAATGTAAGGTTACAATGAAAGCTCTCTTGAATTAGATAAGAAAACAATGAAAATTAAGAGAGTTTAAAGAATTGCTTTGAGCTTTGAGTATTTGCAAGATTAGAGGGCTTTGAATGCAATTGATAAATTAAAACTATGCCCAAAACGAGTTTATATAGGTGTGAGAATTAATATGAACGTTTGGAAGTTAGTAAAGTATTAAATGCGCCATATAATAAACGCAGTCAACTGTATTGCACTATTGAAGTCGACTATATTCCTAAAGTAGCTGTTGAAAATTTAAAAATTCCAATTGCAGACGACTGTATTCCATTAATGCAGTCGAGTGTAATAGCCTGTTGCCCAAATTTGCAGTCAACTGCATCCCAATTTAGTCAACTGTATTCCAGAAAATGCAATTTCCCTAGTTTTTAAAGTATGAAAAAGTTTGTGCATGCAAGGAAAACCTATGGGTAATTTCTAGGTCACAATCATCGATATGATCAACTCTCTATATCTAGATACAAGGTAAGGAAAATAATGTTTACAATTGAATTGAAGTATTCCATCTTTGAAGCTTTCCACTGAGTATCCTTGATCGATATTTGCTTGTCTAACGGTCTGTTGCATGAGTATGAGATTGCACCTAACGTTTCATGAACTCAATGTATGTTAGACAACAACAATCGTCAATGTTAGTTATCATCAAAATCGAATATACTTCTAGGTTTCATAACCACAGGGCTAACAATGGTTATATGTGCGAGTGACAAAGTGGGATGCGAGAGTGTGTGGGCTGATGTGCAGGTGTCCGTGTGTGCACAAGGGTGTGCATGCATGCGTGCGTGCATGTGTGTGTGCGGAAAGGGCGTCATTTTGCAACGTGGGGTGTGTAGGTGTACTATGTGTGGGTGTCGTGTGCGTTCAGGTGTCTCTGTGTGCAGGGTTTTAGAACATAAAAAAGTACCACCCTACTTTAGAGGATTCAATGGTGCTAAATAATATTGGACCATTCCAGATTTGGGATAAGGGTAACCTTTTAGATAAGATGTGATTAGTTAAGATTAGAAAGTGTATTGTTATGTTGAGATAACTTTTATATTTGAATTATCCTCTTTATACTATATGTAGGTGCTTGTACTCAACCAATAACGAAATGTAATTTTATTTTATATCAAGACGATCCCTAGAATCCTCTGTGTGCTTCCGTATTCCGGCCAGCATTCAGGCAGACATCCTCACACCTTTCATTTGGCCAAAAATATTTTTTTCTCTTTTTTGCTTCTCTTGCTTGTCTAGGTGCAGTAAACTATGATTTGAAGATTCCATTTTTCTGGTCTAATAAACTACTTGACATTCCCCAGTTAACCTCCAATAGAATTGCAAGTCCAACAATATATTTGCCAAACATGTTCTTCTAATCCAGGAATTATCTCTGTAGAATATAATTTCTCTCTTTTTTTTGTTTTCTATGTCCTTCGTCATGATTGGAAAGCTCTTTCTACCTTTTTTATTGTTCTCTTTCTTTGCTTTTATGTTGATCATCTCTTTGTTCTTAAAGAGCAATCCTATTCAAGATGGTTATTTCTTGTGCTTAAGCACTTCTTTTCTACATGTTCATATTATGTATTCAATATTATAGATGGATGGACAAGCTCACAATTTCACATGTTCATATTCTTATTTCAATATTATATATGGATGGACAATTGGCTTGCCTTCCCTTGGCTTATGTACGATAATGGAGTGATCACTTAGGATGGAGTTGTAGGCAAAATGGAGTAATAAGGAGGACTCTTGCCGGACATTTTTTTGCTTTTCATTTTTTTTTTCATTTGGGTTAAGTTTGTGACGAAGCATATAAATTTTTAGGGGGGATGTAAAAAAATGTTGGTTCATTTCAAGTTTAGACAAGGTTAGCTTTAGAATTCAATGTGATTAGTTATCATTTGAAATAATATTGTTCGGTCAAGATAATTGGTAGGCTTGAATTATCCTCCTCACCTACTATAGGTTCGTACACGATCAACAATTTTAATGAAATCATGTTCTATGTTTCTATGAGTAGCTCCTTCAGCCCCATATCCCCTGTTACCCAATAAGAGCTCATTTAGGGATCACCACACCCGAAATTACAAAACTAAATTATGAGAAGATTCGCCTATGGAAGAAATTTAGATATCTCTCTGTTGTATATGCTAAACTGTGACAAAGCTTCACCTACAGAAGAAAATGTGACAAAGTTTCGCCTGCATTTTTTCTCAGCCGTGACCACAAAGGTATTAAATTTAGATGTCTCTCTGTTGTATATTCTAAAATGCAAGCACTTCAAAGTTCAAAAGGTTGTTACATATGCCGAAGAACACGCCTCTCAATCATGTAAAATCTCCTTGGACGCCAAGAACTTGGCGTACATCCCCAAAAGAGACTGGAATGATGACCCATGGGAAGTAACATATAGAGGTTGTTACAGAGACGAAGGACACTGTGAAGCATCAGCCATAGATCACAAATAACTTTGACCACAGAGACACCAATAAAAGAGCTCATTGGCTTACCACCAATCACCTGTTGCAAAAATAACTACTAAGGTGCCCAATGAAATAAAGCATAAGCTGAATATAACAACGGTTAGACAGAATGTTAAAATTAGAAAAGTACTTGTCAGTCAAGAAGAGCCAAAGCCCAGCAGTGCTACTATCCTAAAAGGTGATTTTGCCCCCACTAACTCATAATCTTTGATGCATATGGGCTACACAGCAGCCACTAAGATGTAAGTATCGAGTATGTGAGCTCAGAGGAGAAGCTCTGGACTTGCTAACGAGGATTGCCTGAACCAAAAGTATATAGACCGAAAAGCTGATAGAAAGAAAAGAGAAGACTTTTTAGTGTGTAAAAAAACATTGGACGAGTTCTGCTCGTATAGTAGCAGAGGATGATTATACCTGGAAGGTCAGCTCTATAATCACAATTAAGGATGTGAGTAAAGAATAATGTGGTTGGGATTATAGCGTACGGAAAATCTCAGCCAAAGACAAACAAATTGTTGCAGCTAGAAACTGGATCGAGAACAGTACCAGAATTCAGGCCTGCAAAAGAGAACACGGAGTGACCGCCGGGTGGGGTTCCAGCGGGGGAACGCTCCGATGCTTAAGTCAGAGAAGGCTAACAAGGTAGAACTCTGAATAGCAATATTGCACAATGTGTATATGTGTCCACTTAGGCTTACCTGGGGGCTTGACCCCCTTTATATAGTGGTAGCAAGAGGAATTCAATTAGAATTGGGCTTCAATCAACTCTAATCAGAATCTCACTAGGATCCTGGAGGATCCCATATTGATCTTTGCTGATAGAGTTAGAGTTTCTTTAGGATTCTGTCTGGTGACTGATATGGTAAGTGCCACATCAGTAGTGAGCCGGCATGGGCCACGCACCACACCTGCCACGTGTCGTTCGTAGATTGGAGGGATATTTTTAGTTATATCATATGCCCCCAGCTTTTACCAGCGTTCAACGAAGCGGGTGGAAGCACGCCTTTTACACTGGCGACAACGAAATATGCCAAAAAATAGAATTGAACCTGTTTGTCTGATGTCTCAAATATTCAAAAGAATGTCTGCTCGGACAAGGTTCTGTTCGGACTTGGTTCTGCTCGGACATGATTCTGTTCGGGAAGGATTCTGCTCGGACATGGTTCTGCTCGGACATGGTTCTGTTCGGACTATATTCTGTTTGGACATGGTTCTGTTTGGATAGGATTCTGCTCGGGCAGACTTCTGTTCGGGAAGGATTCTGCTCGGACATGGTTCTGTTCGGACCATATTCTGCTCGGACATCGTTCTGTTCGGGAAGGATTCTGCTCGGACATGGTTCTGTTCGGACCATATTCTGCTCGGACATGATTCTGTTCGGCCGTTGTCACTCTGCTCGGGCAGAGTGTTCGGACGAGATTCTGCTCGGGCATAATTCTGCTCAGCGGTTGTCACTCTGCTCGGGCAGAGTGTTCGGACGAGATTCTGCTCGGGCATAACTCTGTTCGGCCGTTGTCACTCTGCTCGGGCAAAGTGTTCGGACGAGATTCTGCTCGGGTAGAGTGTTCGGACGAGATTCTGCTCGGGTGAATTCTGTTCGACCGTTGTCACTCTATATGGGCAGAGTGTTCGGACGAGATTCTGCTCGGGCATAATTCTGTTCGGCCGTTGTCACTCTGCTCGGGCAGAGTGTTCGGACGAGATTCTGCTCGGATGAATTCTGTTCAGCCTTTGTCACTCTGCATGGGCAGAGTGTTTGGACGAGATTCTGCTCTGGCATAATTCTGTTCGGCAGTTGTCACTCTGCTCGGGCAGAGTGTTCGGACGAGATTCTGCTCGGGTGAATTCTGTTTGGCCTTTGTCACTCTCCATGGGCAGAGTGTTGAGATTCTGCTCGGGCATAATTCTGTTCGGCCGTTGTCACTCTGCTCGGGCAGAGTGTTCGGACGAGATTCTGCTCAGCCAAAGTTTTGGTGCCTCCAACGTGTCACGTGTGGGAATTTGAGAGGGAATTTGAAAAATTTTAAGCTCCCCTACTCTTCAGTTTGTGACACGTGTAGGGTACATGAACCGTTGCGTTTTCCAAGAAACGGTTACTTGGCGTTTCTCTATAAAAGAGAACTTTCACTTCATTTTACCTTCACTCAAAAATTTTTGGGAGCACATTACTCTGCAAGTAAGTCTTTTCTTCTACCATTCCTGTTCAGCACTTCAAGTTTGTCGTAGTCTCATATTTGTAGTAGAAGTAGAAAACATGTCTGATACTTCAGTTTCTATTTCGAGTAGTAGTTCGTCTTCGAGTTCAGAACGAGTTGCAACTTCAGGAAGTGAAGTTGGAACTTCAAATCCACAACCTCCACTACCTTCAACTTCCCAACCATTCCAACCTTCATCCTCTCAACGATTCCAACCTTCATCCTCCCAACCATTACCACCTTCATCTTCACAGCCTTCGCAATTTTTATCTAAAAGGAATCCTTTAGGAGATGTAAAGGATCAGGCCGAAGATAAGGCTAATCCCAAGCCTTGGTATACTGCTGACGAGAAGTCTAGTAAGATGTCGTCTGAAGATTTGTAGGATTTGATTCGGGAATATCCTCTTCCCGAAGGTTGGTATGCTCGTCTTCCTGGTTTGGGTGAACCAGCTAACTACGGCACAAAGTTTGAAATGGGTGTCTACGAAGAGCAGGTGAAGTCTGGGTATAGACTTCCTCTTCATCCTTTCGCTCTTCGTTTCTTTGAGCATTATCGCATGGCTCCCGGGCAGCTTGTTCCAAATGGTTGGAGGAAGCTTGCCGGTCTTATATATTTGGTCTGGACTTCAGGTTACAAACCAGATGTAACAGATTTTATGAGAGTCTTCTTTGAAGTCTGTTTCGTCAAATGAGTTGCCAACTGCCCCGGATGGTATTACATTCACAGTAGGCAACGACTTCTGAAGGGAGGCCCGAAGTCAAATAAAGCCTGGCATTCCAATACTTCTTTGTTGGCCGACTGGATAAGGGGGAGCTTCCTTTTGACAGAGTGTGGAATCCTTTCTGTAAGGATTTCGAAAATCCTGGCAAGCCTACTCCCAACAGCCAGACTAAGCACATATTTAGTCACATTAAACTTCGAGGCGGTCTTTGTATAAATGAGCGTCTTTCGGAGGAGCAATTGGAGTGGGCGAAGATCATACCTTCAAAGCCCATTCCAGCTGGTCTTCTGATTCCTCCTCTTCCTGTTATTCCTAGCGTGTCATCTGCTGAGACTGTTCCTTTAGGTGTGTTTTGCATAAGGTATTGAATTAAATTTGACTTCAATATTTATTCCCGTATTGACTTCTTTTTTCATTGCAGAAATGGCTAGCGGTGGTGGAAAATCGCAGCAGGGAGGCTTCCTTGGCGTTCTTCAGAAAGCTAAGGGGAAGCAAAAGGAGAAGCAGCCAAGTATGGAGTTGCCTCCTACTCCTAAGAGGACTAGAGTCACTCCTTCAGAACGCTCTCCACGGATACTTGAACAAGTTTCTATTGAAGATGATCCCATCTTTCGTCCGAGATGGGCACTTAGGCGTGATGACCTTGGGATGCCGGACAGCCAGGTCTCAGAGCAGCATCTTCGTCATGGAATTCTTCCTCGAGACAAGGAGGTTTTTCAGAATCAGACCGACGAGACCTTTGCCTGCTCCTTTGCCCAGGCCGTCTATACGGTAACGTCCTTTGTCTCAACTAGGTTTCTATTTTTGTTTTCAAGTTTCATTTAGCTGATGACCTCAATCTTCATTCCAGATGTACGCCAGTGGATCTGAGATGTTTTCTCGCTTTGAGATGGCAAGGCAGGTGGCGGCCGAGGAGGCTCAGCTGACGAGGGAAGCAGTTAAGGAGGCACAAGAGGCCACCCATCGTGCCGAAGAGCTGAGCAAGCATGAGGAAGATCATCTTGATCAGATTGCGACTCTGGAGAAGAAACTGGAGCGAGGGGCTGCAGAAGAGGTGACCAAATCTAGAGACCAAGGCATTCGCGATTTCTTAGATGGGAACGCGGGGGATGAATGGCTGAAGAAGCGGACCGAAGATGGCCTGGAGATTTATGAGCTTGGCTTTGTGAAGGCCAAGGAGATGTTTGCTGAGTGCTTTCCTGACATCCCCTTGGATGATTTTGTTCTGCCTGCGGTAGTGTCACCATCTGGGGAGACTGTTATGCCTCCAGAGGCAGGGGATGTTGCAGTTTCTCATCTTCCAGGGGAAGGTCCTTCTGGTGATGCCCCCGAGGCTTAGACTTGTAGCTAGTCTCTTTGTTTTGTTTAGACAGGATTTTGATGCCCTCTTAAGGGCTTATATGTAAAACTCTATCTTTAATTTTACGGTAATTTGCTCTTACTATGTGTTTCTCATGGTTTTGTGTTTTACCATTCACACAGTATTATTCATTTTTACTTTGACTCAAACCCTTTAATCGTCACTTAAAGAGTCGGCAAAGAAGTCGAGCACCCTCGCTCGGCCCATATTTCGAAGATGCAAAAGTTTTGGTGGAGTGACGATGCCCCCATTAACTTTTGTTTCTTCACGGATTTAGATCTGTAGCTAATCCGTCTGGCTTCTCTTGTATTTTGTAAAACCCAAGAGTTATACACTCTGTTCAGGCAGAGTGCTCGGCCATCACTCTGTTTAAACAGAATGTTTTGGTTCAAATTTCTCACTCTGTTCGGGTAGAGTGTTCGACCGTCACTCTGTTCGGACAGAATGTTAAGCTTGTCACTCTGTTCGGGCAGAGTGTTCGGTCGTCACTCTGTTCGGACAGAATGTTTTAGTTAAGCTTGTCACTCTGTTCGGGCAGAGTGTTCGGCCGTCACTCTGTTCGGACAGAATGTTTTGGCTAAGCTTGTCCTTCTGTTCGGGCAGAATGTTCGGCCGTCACTCTGTTCGGACAGAATGTTTTGGCTAAGCTTTATATTACAACAATACTGAGAAAGCATAACTTTATTGCTAGAGTAAAAGATAAAGTTTACATTGGATTGCTTAATCGACCCATTTATTCGAAACAATCTGCTAAAGATTATTTTTAAGATATTGGAGTTCTGACAAGGTCTGTACCCCTTATCTCCCAAAAATGGAAGTGTTTTGGCTCGTGCCGAGACACTACTGGTAATATCTGCGCAAGTTCTCTGCATTCCAAGTACGAGAGATGGATTGTCCAGAAAGTGTCCCTAGTGCGTAGGCGCCCGGTTTGAGCACCTTTATAACACGGTATGGTCCTTCCCAGTTTGGAGATAACTTTCCCGTCGCTGCCTTTGGATCGGAGACTTCTAGTTTGCGAAGGACTAAATCTTCCTCGTTGAACTGCCTGGATCGGAATCTCTGATTGTAATATCGTGCCACTCGTTGTTTTATGACGACAGATCGTGCATGGGCTTGAGTTCGAGCTTCTTCTACCAAATCAAGATTTGCTCGGAGTCCATCTTCGTTGTCTAATTCGTTGAAGTGTAAGGCCCGAATTGTTAGAACTCATATCTCGACTGGCAACATTGCTTCCGTTCCGTAGCAGAGTAAGAAAGGTGTTTCCCCTGTGACTGAATGCGGGGTTGTTCGATAAGCCCACAATACTTTGGGGAGTTCGTCCACCCATGCGCCTTTAGCTTCGTCTAGCTTCTTCTTCAATCCTTGTAGGATGCTTCGATTCATGTTTTCAGTCTGTCCGTTGGATTGTGGATGAGCTACAGAAGTGAATCTCAAATCGATCGACAGATTCGTACAAAAGGTTCAAAAGTTGTTGTTGTCAAATTGTTTTCCATTATCAACGACCAAAGCCCTTGGTATTCCAAAACGACAGATGACGTTTTTCCAGAAGAAGTCTTCACACTTGGCTGAAGTCATGGTTGCCAAAGATTTTGCTTCGGTCCATTTGGTGAAGTAGTCTATCGTCACGATCACAAATCATCGTTGCCCCGACGCCATGGGAAACGGTCCCAGCAGATCCATTCCCCATACAACAAAGGGAATGGGAGAAACAATCGAAGTTAAAGGAGCAACTGGTGTATGAGAAACCGGTGCAAACTTCTGACACTTATCGCATCTTCGCGTGAATTCGATTGCGTCTTTCTGCATCGTAGGCCAGTAGTATCCTTGCCTTAAGATTTTTTGTGCCAATGTCCTCCCTCCGAGGTGTTGGCCGCATATCCCTTCATGTACTTCTAGTAATGCGTATAGAGATTCCGATGGGCGTAGACATCTGAGGTAAGGAAGGTTGAATGATTTCTTGTATAGAGTCCCTTCTACTAAGGCATACCGTGTAGCTTTGACACGAAGATTCTTCGCCTCATGTCTTTCACTTGGTAATTCGCCTGTGGACAAGTATTTGTCGATGATGTCCATCCAGCAAGGTTCTTGATCTATGATTTCAATGTCAACTTGAGAACCGATACTGCGGTCTTTTAGGAATTCAAGGTACACCGGTTTTTGGACATTGGTTTCTTCAGTAGAAGTAAGCCTTGATAATGTATCTGCCTGAGTATTTTGATCCCGGGGGATCTGGCGAATGGCGAAGTTTTGAAACTTCACTGCTGAGGTTTTAACTAAGTCAAGATACTGAGCCATTCTTTCGTCTCTGGCCTCGTAATCTCTCAAGACGTGATTGACCACTAGTTGGGAATCACTATAAACTGATAGTGAGTCCACTTTTAAGGCGTGTGCTAGCCGTATCCCCGTAAGAAGAGCCTCATATTCTGCTTCGTTATTTGAGGCTTGGAATCCAAAGCGAAGCGCGTATTCAATAGTAAATCCTTCTGGACTTATAAGAATAATTCCGGCTCCACTGCTGCCAATAGCTGAAGAATCGTCGACATAGAGATCCCAAGGGTCTGGAACCTCCGAAATTATTAGTTGAGGAGGGTCTTCGGGTAATGTACACTCGACAATAAAGTCTGCTAAGGCTTGAGCTTTAACTGCAGTGCGAGGATTATATTGGATGTCGAACTCCCCCAACTCTACGGACCAATTGACTAGTCTTCCTGAAGCCTCGGGGCTCAACAATACCTTTCTAAGTGGTTGGTCCGTCAGTACGATAATGGTATGAGACTGGAAATATGGTCGAAGACGCCTAGCTGATATGATAAGGGCTAGTGCGATCTTGTCAATCTTTGGATACCTTGTCTCTACATCTTGTAAGACTTTGCTAATGTAATAGATGGGTTTCTGAATTCCATCTTCCTCTCTGATTAAAATGGTATTGACTGCGACGTCACTGACTGAGAGGTATAGAAATAAATATTCGCCAGGAAGTGTGCATAACAAGTCAGCCCCCGAATAAGAAACAGAAGATAGTACCCGTAGCGGCGATCACCTTTTCCGATGAAGATTCAAGGGGTATAAAAACTCCCCATGACGATCCATTAGTCATCACAATGAAGGCTGGGAACTTTGATGTAAAACGTGTTCTAATTGACAACGGAAGTTCCGCTGATGTCTTATTTTATGATGCATTTCAGAAGATGAACATTCCAACAAACCGTCTCCGAAAGATGGATGCACCGTTGTATGGATTCTCCAATCATCCAGTCGCGGTCGAAAGTATCATATGAAAAGTTTGACTGAAACAAAGCATGTATATATATATATATATATATATATATATATATATATATATATATATATATATATATATATATATATATATATATGCTTTTTAACAAAAAATTCAGACCAAAATAATTTATGGACCGCACCACACTAAGTCGTGCCTGCTCCCAGCCTAGATCGAGTTGAGCCGGGCAGGGCGGTCGCATGCGTGTTTTGGTAAAATGGGCCTTAGCCCATGCACACATGCATAGTGTACCAACTCTAGTTGGGCTCACAACACCTCATTTCCAATTCATGTATTTGTATCAGTTCAATAATGATTCTCTCAGCGATCTAAATTGAAATAAACACAAGTTCTCCAGATAAACTTTTGAAGCAACACCAACATCACCTTTGCAACCTTCGCAACAAACGAGTGAAACCAAAGACACACATAGGCAGACATGGAAGTGCTGGACAAGGGATGAACTTCTTTTAAGTTTCTTTTCTTTGTGTTCCGTCGCATTTTAATTTTTCTTTGTAAATTCTAGACACCCAAAAAGAATATAAAAATGCAATTAATAACAATAAATCTGGCGATAGCTCCTGTTATGAACTAATTTAATTTGTCTAATTTTTTTTGTTACAATTGAGTTTATGGACTCATGTAATGTGATTGCTTTTGTTACAAATGAGTTTAAGAGACAACAACATTGCAATAGTTTTAGGACTTTAACTAATTTGGATTCTATTTTCATAGCTATAAAAAAGAATCCAATCAAATTCCACATAAAATATAAGCATACATTGTTTGAACTTTGAATATAACTTTCCACATAGGGTGGAGTAAACTACAATAATAATATTTTAAACCACCAAATATTATTATTTAAAATATAATAATATTTTAAACACCAAAAATGTTAAAGGAATATTTTAAACCACCAAATATTCCTTTAACATTTTTTAAAACTACAGTTAAAGTTGTCGAACTTGAAATTAGAAATGAAAAAAGACGTGCATATTAAAATGAATGCAAACAGCATGAAGCATAGTGCATTATAATGAAGGAGGATGAAACATTAGCGGAGGCAAAGCAAGTAGGGTCGCTAGACGCTAGGTATAGGTTTTTTTCTCTGGAGTATTTAAAAAATATTTAAAGCAAGTAGGGGCGCTAGTAGTAATAAATAAATATTTAAAAAAGGAACAATTTTGAAACCAAGGAGAAGAAAAGGGAGACAGATGGAGTTAGAGAGGGATGCATTTGGGAAACGTGTAATGGGGAAATCACAAATGAATTAATTTCTACAGCTCCTTCCCTCTTGATCGACATTTACATAATGATGAATTGATTTCTATTTTATGTGCATTATTATGTGTACCGATTAAGTTTACATAATTTTTTGTTAATTGGCTCAGCACTCGCTTCTTATAGTGGGGCGAAGCAAATATAAACCTATAATTCTTTATTAAAAATGACTAACTTGTCTCCTCATTGATTTCATTTAAATCACTGTTTTTTTTTTTTTTTTTATCATCAAGCAAAGTCTGTCTCGTCTCTATAATGCAACTGATGCAACATGTGCAAGTCACTAGTCTTTTTTTATTTAGTATTCGATCCATACATGTGACAAGTGCATAGAGCAATTTATGCTGGTGGGACGGAAGGCATATAAGTCAATAACTTTTTTATTAAAAAATGACTAGTGAATTGTGTCGTCATTTAATCAATTCTGGTCCCTGTATTTTTTTCTTCTTTTCGGTTCGTCCAAGCGACAGCGATTGAACTCTGTTTATTGATAAATCCGACACCATGAGTTACTTCCTAATAGCATCCCATGAAATTGAAGCCCCACTAGCAAGAACCAAGTCAAGATTGGCTGCTTCATTATTCAAAGCAGAATTAGACGCAAAGAAGACTTGAGAGCTTGACTTGCCACCAGGACTTCAAGGTTGTTATCTTCCTCATTTTCTTACCTCATTTTCTTACCTCATTTCAGCATCCCCCATAATTTCCCTTTCATGACCTTCTGCAAGCTTTGAAACATCGTGGCCGAACATGGAGATTGATATTGGGGCATTGACTTAGATATTGGGGTGAATAGAAAGGACATCTTTAATGCCATTGTGCTGCGGGTGCAAGACAGGTGCACACACTGGTTAGGCCTTTTACTCGATAAAGCGGGCCGTGCGACTCTTGTTCAATCTGTCTTATCTTCGCTCATTGTTCATTACATGTTAGTGTACATTTTCGGTGCACATTTGTAAGCAGCTCGACCAAATTTTGGCTAGGTTCTGGTGGTCAGGAGATGCTTCTCAGAAGTCTATTCGGGACTTTAAAGTTTTTAATCAAGCGTTATTAGTTAAACATGCGTGGAAAATTTGGGCCATTCCAGAGAATCTTTTAGCTCAAGTCCTTAAAGGGAAGTACTTTCGTCAATGTAGCTTCCTCAATGCTAGTAATCCTAGGCAAGGCTATTGGATTTGGCGGATCTTATTGGTTGGTCAAAGGGCTCTTAAACATGGTGTTCAGTGATATATTAGAAATGGGTGCTCTATTTCTCTCTGGATGGGTTGGTGGTTGCCTCAGAAATCTCCAGAACAGTTACAAATTTTCCGTACCGAGGCAAATGCGCATTGGGTTATCCCTGACCTATTCATTCAACATACCAAACTCTGGAATATACAACTCTTGATATTTACTTTCCCACCTTCCATAGTCTCTTTAATTTTACAACTGGTGATTCGGACGCCGGAGGTGGAGGATGTCTGATTCTGACCATATGTTAAGCAACAAAACTTTACCACCGGTCAGGTTTATAAGCAGCTAGCTGCGGAGTCTGCTACTAGGGCAAATTTAGTCCATGCCTTGCCAACAAGAGTTTGGCAAAAGCTTTGGAAAATTTCAATTCCGGAGAAATTGAAAATGATTGTATGGCAATTCCTTTATCAGAGGCTTCCTGTCTCCTTTGCTTTGGCCCAAAGAAATTTCCAGGTTTATGACGCCTGCCCTCTTTGCTCTCTTTCTTCATAAACTCAAGACTACCTTTTTCTTCAATGCTGTCATGTTCAGTCAATTTGGCGACAGCATTTTGATCCTGATGGTCCCCCTAGCATTTCATCTGCCCAGGATTGTATCGTTCAATGTTTCAGCAAGCCAATCCGCCACAGTTCGCAAATGTCCAACCTCGTCCGCATTATTGTTCGGTTATGGACCATTTGTTGTGGTAGAAATGATCTTATCTTTCAAAGACTCAAATTTTGTTTAGCCACCATCTTGGCCAAAGGCCGTGAACTGCTTAGCCGTATCGGGGGATGCCCTGCTTCGTTCGATACACCCAAAAATTAGATCATAAGACTCATTTGAATTGCAGAGATTATCCAGTAGTGCATTTTGAGCAATTTTACTATCCTCTAATTCCTGTGATGTTCTCCAACTCATGTATTTGCCCCTTACCTCCGAACACTATAGCCTGCGCCATCTCAGTTGTTCACACTAATGGTAGTACATCAACTGCTGGCCTTTTAGCCAATCAGTTGCATTTTGGTATTGGTTTTGTTGCTTAAAACGCCGACTGGGTTCCATCTGGTGCCTAATCTCATTTCCATGTCCTTTTCTCAGCTAATGAAACTCTTGCAACAATGGAGGCTATGATTCTGGCCGTTAAATGGCTTGTGCCCTATCTCTGTTCGCACATCATTATTCTTGTTTCTCGCACAGACTTGACTTAATGTCCGTGATGAAGCTATTCATCATTTTTTGGGTTTCATATCTAACTATAATCAAGATATCCATTCTGTACATATGGCCGACTGAAGGTGTTTTGCAGCTTTTTTCGGCTTTAGCATTTTTTGCTTCCAGCTCAGGTCAGGAGTTGAAGTAGGCATGGTTTGGTGGTTTGCAGCAGCCTCTTCCGCTCCCCCCAAATCGCACCTTTGTTGTTATTGTGGCTAGAGCTTTTTATTTTCTTTCATGTTTTCGTCCTGTTAATTTATTTTGTTTTGGCCAGCCTTGTACATTCCTCTCTAAAACACTTTTCTTTGGCATATATTTCTTACCTCTCTCCAAAAAAAAAAAAAATTTTTTTATCATTTAGCAAAGTTTGTCACGTCACTTTGAACCAATAATTTTCTATTGAAAATGACTAATGATTTGTCTCATCATTGAATCCATTTAAATCACTTAGTTTTTCTTTTTTTTTTTATCATTTAGAAAATTTTATCTCGCCACTATGATACAAAGTGACCCATACAACAGCGACCGATACAAATTGCAAGTCACTGGCCCTTTCTTCTTTTTTTTTTCTTTTCTTTCCAGTATTCCACCCATGCATGAGACAAATTGGCCTTTCTTGTCAGTACATGTAGCAATTTATGTTGGTGGGACGGTGGGACAGAGGGCCTATAAGTCAAGAATTTTCTAAAATGATTAATGATTCGTCACATCATGGGATCCAATTAAATCACATAGGTTTTCTTTTTATCACTAACGTTGCACACAGGGAACTATATATTCCGATCATCAAAATATTAAACTATATAGGAAATAATTATTTTTACCTCACGTTTGTCACTGAAAAACTAACAACTACAGTACTTAATAAGAGTTGTATAATATTGCTATTATTATACAAAGAAGCACAGTAAACGCGTATTCTTTAAAGAAATATGAGACTTTTCTTCTTTAAAATTGAAGTAACATCAAAAGCAATAATCTAATTTTTAAAGGGATAGACTTTCGTGCCAAAAATAAGGAAATGAAGGCATTGAGAAAGAGAGAGCAAGAGATAAAACACACATTTGAGTAGGGAAGGTGAAAAAGATAATTCCTAATTTGAATATCAAATTTAAGAATAAGATTGTATATAATTTAGAGTTAATTTAGTGATTGGTTTATAAAACTAATTGTAGACTCATATTGTTAAAAAATTATAAGTATTTTATATCATAAATAAAAACAAAAAAGTAAAAACGTTGGAGATAGTAGGGATTCATTTATAAAACTGGAATGTGAGGCTTTTTACTTTGAATTAAAACTATCAAATTAACTTGGGTTACATGCAAATGATATTAATGAAAGTATATTGTCGTCAAAAATTTTAGAGTGAATTGGAGATAAAAGAAATATGCATGTCTACAAACTTAGATAAAAAGAGAGACATATGAGGTACTAGCATAATTTGTGTGTGAGAGAGAGAATGAGGTGAGAGCGAAAGCGAGAGAAAAAAATTGAATTAAAATCAAACTGAATAGGTGAGAGAAAGTTAAGTAAATTCAAAATAATTTTAAAAGTTAAAATCTAAAGTCCACATGGCAAGTTACGAGCATGTCCAAGCAAGCAGTGACTGAACTATATTTTCTCAGCTTTCATATATATAATTAGATTTAGCAAAGTTTCTCTCGTCGCTGTGATGCAGTGTGACCAATGCAACTAGTGCAATTTGCAAGTGAGTGGTCTTTTTTAATTTAGTATAGTATTCCACCCATACATGCTACAAATTGGCCTTTCTTGTCTATATATATATATATATATATATATATATATATATATATATATAGCAATTTATGCTGGTGGGACAGAGGGCATATAAATAAATAAATAAATAAAATCGTTACAAAATGACAAGTGATTTGTCCCATTACTGAATCCATTTAAATTACATAGTATTTTTTTTTTATCATTTAGCGAAAATTTTATTGTTACTATAATGCTAAGTGAACCATGCAACTGATACGGGTTGCAAGTCACTAGTATTTTCTTATTTAGAATTCGATCCATACATTTGACAAATGCGCGCAAGTGACAAAGTGAGCTTTCTTGTCGGTAAATATAGCAATTTATGTGGGTGGGACAGAGAGCAAATGAATCAAAAAATATCTATTACAAAACGACTAGTAATTTGTCTCGTTGTTGAATCCTTTTAAATTATATAGTGATATAGCTAAAATATCCCCCTAACCAACTTATGACACGTGGCATGGATGACTTTGAGCGGAACTGAGGAATCTGTATCGGGACAGAGTCTGAGAGAGGTGATAGAATCCGTTTAGGACTCAACTGCTAAAAGGATTAGTCCTGGTAGGACTCTACTACGTGAGGGATCAGCGAGGAAAGAATCCTAAAGGAGAGAGGAGTCTGGGAAATGGCCTACATAAGGGGAAAATCCTCAGGTATATGATAGGGCCGAAAATGGTTCGATGATACGTGGAGGTGCCACAAAGGATGCGGTCTGAGTTGGCTTCCAGGTAGGCAACGTGGGAGACAGCAAGGACGGCGCAAGGGCCGAGGACAAGGCTCCCCAGACAGGTCGTGAGGGCTGGCAGTGCTGCGCAGGCAGGGTGACGATGAACAGGACCGACAGTCTACAGTCCGTGATGAGGGTATGGCGTCCAGGGTCCGTAGACGGGAGTTCAAGTATATTTCTCTCACTAGAATTCCAGAGAGAATGTCTCTTTTAGAGAGAGAAAGTGAAAAGTCCAAAATGAGAAAAAGATCCTTGAAAAAGCTCCAAAGTCCACTATTTATAGGCAAAAATGTGCATGTGTCATAAGTTGACATGTGTCGCCCCCTGGGAACGACACGTCACCAGGGGGCCAACGCACTGACCCTTCGTTGGACTGCCGGTTCCTAAGTTCGTGCTGCCCTGCCCTTGCAACATCTCTCTGCCTGTCTGAGGAGACTGATCATGCCGCGGTAGCATGGTCAGAGTAGCCCGTTGCCCCAGCCTCCAGTCCAAGCCCTTACTGAATCCCACAGGCCTGGCAGCGGTGGGGAAGACCCGACGCCCAGCTGCCAGGTGGACTAGGCAAGATGCCCTTCCGAAGACCTGCTCCCGTCTCGGAGTGACCCGGGGGTCATAGTCCTTAGGGGTGCCGACGCGAGCCCCCAGTGCCAGAGCACGTAGGCTAGTCACGCAGGCACCCTGGCGGAGATAGTGTCCTGGAGGAGTAGCCTATCCCGTAAGCATATAACATGATTGCAGCGCATGGGGCGCGGTTGAGTGCGGGCGACGAGGGTCGCAGAGTGATCTCCGAGCGACGAGGGTCGTTGCGTGGATGGCGCGCGACCGTGAGCGACGGTTGTCATGGCGACAGAGCGGCCACAAGTGACGGTCATCGAGACTACGAGCGACGGTCATCGCGACGAAGGGGCACGGCCGAGAGCGACGGTTGTCGCGACTATGGCGGAGTGCGGCCGCGAGCGACGGTCGTCGTGACAATGGGGCATGGTCAAAGGTGACGGCGTCGGTGTTCAAGGCAGGTGGCCGACCCCCATGGGGTGGCCGACCCCCAAGGGAGGCCGACCCTTGGGGAGGCCGACGCTAGAGGGAGGCCGACCCCCAGAGGGTGGCCGACCCCTTGGGGTGGCCGACCCCTTGGGGGAGGCCGACCCCCGAGGGTGGCCGACCCCTTTGGGTGGCCGACCCCCCGAGGGTGGCCGACCCCTTGGGGTGGCCGACCCCCAAGAGAGGCCGACCCTTGGGGGAGGCCGACCCTAGAGGGAGGCCGACCCCCCGAGGGTGGCCGACCCCTTGGGGTGGCCAACCCCCAAGGGTGGCCGACCCCTTGGGAGAGGCCGACCCTAGAGGGAGGCCGACCCCCGAGGGTGGCCGACCCCTTGGGGTGGAAGGCACGCCGAAGTCGCTTCACGAATGGTTCACGTGACTTGAGCATGCGTTGCTTTGACCGGCCCTCGAGCGTTGAAAAGTTGACCGCTGACTGGGTGATGTGTCGTGCAAAGTGGGTCCCTTGGCGGGTCTTGGGGTGCGACCAGAATAGGGTATGAACATAAGCCCCCTGCGTGTGGCGGGCGCGGAGGGGCAACTCGAGCGGGCGTCGCATGCATAAACGATGTGGTTACAGCCCCTCTTGCTGCGGGGGCCAGGGTCCCTGGTGATGGAGCCGGCGATGACGCTAAGCCCGTGTAGCAGTTTGATTGAGTCGGCGATGGCTTCAAGGTTGTGAGCCCATCCCGTAGTTTGATTGAGCCGGCAATGGCGCTAGCCCGTGCTGGCGCTCAGCCCATGCCGCAGTTGATTGTGCCGGCGATGGCTTCAAGGTTGTGAGCCCATCCCGCAGTTGATTGTGCCGGCGATGGCTTCAAGGTTGTGAGCCCATCCCGCAGTTGATTGTGCCGGCGATGGCTTCAAGGTTGTGAGCCCATCCCGCAGTTGATTGTGCCGGCGATGGCTTCAAGGTTGTGAGCCCATCCCGTAGTTTGATTGTGTCGCTAGCCCGTGCTGGCGCTCAGCCCATGCCGCAGGGAGGGGTCCTCTTGCAGGAGCACTACGAGCGGAGCCTCCAGAATGCCGTACACGAGAGTGGGTTGAAGGTCTTCCATGCCCATGGCGAGGGCGCATGGTGTGGTGAATGGGTGTTATGCCCGGAGGCTTGTAACATGGTCGTGGTGCATGGACTTGGCGATGATTGTCGCGGGGACAATACTTGGTGCCGGAGCACATGTCATGATAGTGGTGCGGCGACGAACGTCGCGAAGCAATACTTTGTGCCGGGGCACATGTGATAAGAATGGCGCATGGGTGCGGCGACGAAGGTCGCGGAGCATATACTTGGTGCCGGGGGCACGCATGATGAGAATAGCGCACGGGCGCGGCGACGAACGTCGCGGAGCTATACTTAGTGCCGGGGGCACGTATCATGAAGATGGCGCACGGGCGCGGCGATGAACGTCGCGGAGCTATACTTGGTGCCGGGGGCACGTATCATAAAGATGGTGCACGGGCGCGGCGACGAACGTCGCGGGGCTACAGTTGGTGCCGGGGGCACGCATGATGGGAATGGCGCACGGGCGTGGCGACGAACGTCGCGGAGCTATACTTAGTGATGTCGTCATGGCAATGCATCAAGTGACCATTGACATTGAGCGCGCGTTGTAGAGAGCGCGATGAGTTGGCACAAGCGACGCGGTTCAAGGAGACGGCACACGGGCGACGGGGCCTGTCGCGGAGCTGTCATGTGAATGCGTGCGACGAAGGTCGTGGAGGTGGCGCGCGGGTGCGCACGGCGGTCATAGCGGCGATGGCGCGTGGTCGTCAAACTGTGGCGAGACGCCGGCGGACGAGAGCGTAAAGTAAAGGAAAAAAAGAAAGAAAAAGAAAAGAAAGAAAGAAAGAAGAGAAAAATAAAAAGAAAGAAAGAAAGAGAAAACAAAAGGAAAAAGAAAAGAAAATTGCCCACCCCTATATAAGGCAAGGAGGGGGGAGAGGCGGAGGCACCGCCATTTGTGCCCACGTAAGTCAGAGGGAGAGAGAGAAAGAAAGGGATGGTGAGAGAAGAGGTGGAAGGGGGCGAGGGGTCGTCGGGGCCAGGGGGTCGGCCAGTCGGTGGCTCTGCGAGGGGAGGGGGGTCGGCCAGCCACGGGGGCTCGGCCGCACGAGGGGGGTCGGCCCAGCGAGGGGGGTCGGCCGGACAAGGTGGGTCGGCCCAGCGAGGGGGGTCGGCCCAGCGAGCGAGGTCGGCCGCGCAAGGGGGGTCGGCCAGCCACGGGGGGTCGGTCGCACGAGAGGGGTCGGCCGCACAAGGGGGGTCGGCCAGTCATGGGGGGTCGGTCACGCAGGGTGTCCGACAGGCCCAAGTCCCATCCTCACAGCCCGGAGCGACGCCATCAGCGAAAAAAGTTCGGCAGAAGATGTGGACGAAGCCGCGAGGGGCCGCGGCGGGTACATCGCGACCGCCGCGGGATATGATGACTGTACCTGTGCCGGCGCCGCCAGTCGATGAGGCCATACCGTCAGTGGGTGTCGAGGAGGCAGTGCCATTGACCTTTGATGATGGCGGTAGGAGGTCCTACGATCCGGAGCCAGATAAGACAAACACATTGCTGGGGGTGAGGGGAGTAGTACCGTGTGTGCCGGACCGTGAGCTGTGGAGGGAGTTGGCCATTCGTGTGGCAGACGGAGCGTTCATGACACCGTGGGGTGGTCTGTCGATGGGAGAGGAGCCTCGGCTGTCGTCACCCTACCTTCGCGCGCCGAGCCCGTCGGAGGCGCCTGTGATGTCGCCGAGGTATGTACCGGCATTGTTGATTGGAAGAGAGGACATACCTTGGTCGCCGGTGATGTTCGAGGGCCATAGTGCGATGCCGTTAGGGTGGGACTTTTGGTGCGAGCATATGTTGGAGACACCGGAGAGGGCGCAGGTGTTGCAGGCACTGGGGCTGTTACCGGCGATCAATATTACGGCGAGGGGGCTGGAGTTATATAGGGATACGCCAGGGATGACCTGATTGCTGGCAAGATGGAGCACACAGTCGCATACGTTCGTGACCGAGTTCGGGGAGATCGGGCCGACGTTATTCGATGTGTTGATGCTGACAGGGCTGCCGATACATGGGGAGGTGGATGCACGGGTGACCTGGCTGAGCGGGGATGAGCGGTTGTTGCAGACGCAGCTACTGGGCCGGATGGCTGGCACAGCCGTCAGGCACACGTCGACAGGTAGATGTGTTCGCATGTAACCGAGCCCTGAGTTTGAGATCGGCCACAGTCGCGAGGCAGTGCGGGATGCTGTCACTGGTGACCGGGAGTTCTGTTCCGAGCTCGGAGAGGGAGGCGGAAGAGGATGCCGTAGAGTTGGGGGACACTGCTCCCGGGGAGGACCGTGGGGAGGAGCCTATCGCCGAGGTGCCGAGGGTGCCGGGGGCCGGCAAGGGGCCCTTGTCGGCATTGCGAGTGGGGATGATGGAGACAGCGCGTCAGGCTAGTGCTGGTACCTCAGCCCCACACCTATCAGGGGCGAAGAGGCCGCGCGACGTATTAGAGGAGCTAGACTCTGAGGTTTGCTTCTGTCCTTTCTTTTTGTCGTATAAATATGGTTTGCATATTGCTCATAATCTGTGAACTGACAGTGGTTTTGCCAGGGGGACGAGGAAGAGGCGGTCGCGGGGGGAACGAGGCCGAGACTGAGATCGAAGGCGAGGAGGCTATGGCAGCCGAGGCCGGCAGATTAGTTGACAGTGATGAGACCGAGGCCGTCAAGCTATTGACGGCCGGTGTGCCGAGGAGGGTGAGCCCATTGCCTGCTACTGAGGAAACGGTGGGGGCACTATACGGCGGAGAGGGGAGCGATACGGTGATGTTCGAAATTGACGAGGACTGGTGGACAGGCATGGAGACGCAGGTTGTGGGAGGTGATGGTGGCGAAATGGCGGAGCCTAAGTCTGTTGTTGCTGCCTCGATTCGTGAGCGAGAGACACCGGTTCAGGCTGTGGTGGTGCGACGGCACGACACATTGCCAGAGTCCATGGTTGAGGTCGGAGCTACTCTTCTGGCGATGCACTCAGCCACGATTGGTGCGCAGAGGGCGGGTGAGATGTCGGAGATTTCTGCAGCGGGCGGCAGTGGCGCGACAGTCGGAGAGATGAGTAGAGGATCCTCGAGAGGTCAGGTGGATGTGGCAGCTTGGGGGGGCCTCCAGCTACCAGCGGAGACTGTGCGCTGGTTAGAACTGGTGAAGGCAGCGTTCCCGCAGACATTCGAGAGCGTGGTGGTAGAGAACCCAGTACTACGGATGTGGGTGTCTGTCGGGTTTATGGAGTGGTTGCTGTCGTTCGCCAGTGTGCCGTCGACGGGTTGGACTGCAGAGTTCGTTGTTCGGTCGCTTTCAGAGTTCGCTCCGTTCACATCGCTAGGTATGCAGCTGGACTGGCTAGCAGATTTCTTTAGATCGAGGAGCGTCAGCCACGAGATGGATGAGAGGCGTGCAGTCGTGGTTATGCGGGAGATATTGCTGGAGCGGCGCCGCACAGGATTAGAGGCAGAGCGGTCAGAGATTACCGCAGAGTTGGCCGGGATTGACATGCAGGTGGCAGAGATAGAGAGACAGCTCGTCGATTTGCAGAGGCAGTTGTCCGATCTACAGAGGCGGCGAGGTGAGGTGGACGGGCGAGAGTCAGAGCGGTTAGGGCGACAGGCCGAGCTTGATGCTGGATGGTCAGAGGTACAAGCGGAGCGGGAGGTACTTCAGGCATTCAGCTCCCACCCAGTTGCATCGCTGTTGTCTAGACTTTCCTAGCTTGTATGTTACTTTGCCGTAGTTGTAGTGCTTAATGACGGCTAGTAAACGTTTGATGTATATGTACATATTTTCGATGGTCTCGGCTTATTGTATGTTATGTGCGGTTGCTCTCTTCTTTCTTCTCTCTTCCCCCTTTTCTTTGAATGTCTTGCTTGTTTCGGTTACTTGTGAATGCTCTCCCATTCCCGTTCGTAGAAAGTGACTTAGGAAGCATAGGTTGAGAATGAGTGCCAGCTGGGCAGAAGTTGAGTAACAGCATGACTTTGTATTGATAGGACGCGGTACAAAACACCATTACATGACTAGTGTAGAACGCTACACAGATCAACAAAAAAATAAAAATATACAAGTCTGTAAGCAATGTCGCATGTACAAAAATGCTACGAGGGCGCGTACTATGACGCGGGCGGATAGGGCTGGGGGAATGTTGTCGCGACTACACATAATACTTCTTCAGGTAGCGGCCGTTGATGGGGGCCGAGACCTGACCGTCGTCGTGGTTGAGCAGGAGGTACGAGCCATTAGTGCGGGCCTCGTGCACCGTGAAAGGGCCCTCCCAGTTTGGCGTGAATTTAGGAGCTGACATGTTGGCCCGCACATGCTTGGCGGCTTGAAGAACAAGGTCACCCTCGATAAATGAACGTGGCTTGACGGTCTTCCCATAAGCTTTCGTGAGTTGCTCATGATACTTCTTCATGCGGCGCAGGGCCGTGGCTCGTCGTTCGTCGAGGCCGTCAAGTGCCGCCAGCCGGGCTGCTTCATTTCCGAGACTGCTGCTTAGGGAAAGTCGAGCCGATGGTTCTGCGATCTCGGCAGGTACCACACACTCGTCCCCGTAGACGAGAGAGAAGGGCGTGGCCTTTGTCGCTGTGTGCAGGGATGTTCTGTAGGCCCAGAGTGCCAGATTCAGTTGTTCGGACCACGACCGGTCGGCGTCATGCACCATTCGCGATAATACTCGTAGCAAAGTCTTGTTGGACGCTTCAGCTTGACCATTACCTTGCGGGTAATAGGGAGTTGATGTGGCATGGCTGATGTTGTACCCTTCCATGAGAGCTCGAACCTCTCGGTTAATGAATGGGGTGCCATTGTCAGATATAATACACCGAGGGATGCCGAAACGACAGATGACGTCGCGTAAGAAGTTGGAAACGGCACCTCCCGTGGCTCTCCGCAGAGGTACGGCTTCAACCCACTTCGTGAAGCGTTCAGTAGCAACCATGATCCATGAATGGCGTCTGGACGGCGGGTGGATGGGGCCGATGAGGTCGAGGGCCCAAGAATGAAATGGCCACGGTGCTGAGATCATGCGCAAGTCGGATGCTGGCGAGTGTATCCTGTCGGCGTGCCGCTGGCAGGGTTGGCAGCGTCGGACATGCGAGATGGAGTCGGATTCCATAGTCGGCCAATAATACCCCAATCTTAGTAATTCTGCATACAGCTTCTGGGAGCCTTGATGTTCACCACAATCACCATTGTGTACTTCGTTAATGACCTTGACCACTTGGGCACCTTGCAAGCATCGCAGGGTGCGTCCCGAAAATCCCTTGCGAAATAACTCGCCTTCCGTCACAAAATACCTGACTGCCTTGCGCTTGATGGATCGTGCTGAGCCGCGGTCAGGTGGTAGAATCCCGTGGGATAGATACTGGATGAAAGGCTGGCGCCAGTCACCCTCGATGTCAATGACAAGAGCTTCGGCACCGTCGGGTGCATACAAGCACTCGGGACAATCCTTTTGTATATCCTTGGCCATGGATGGCCAATATAATCCCATACGCTGGAGGCGACGATACAGAGGGGGACCGTCGAGGCCACAACACTTCTGGTGGCCGAGCTGTAATTTGTGTTTTGCCTCTTCCGGTGCCAAACATCTTGCTAGAGTGCCTCCGGGACACCGCCTGTATAAGACATCTCCCATCATTGAAAAGTCTGTAAGGGTGGAGGCATGAGCAAGAGATGGCGCTTTAAGTTTGTCGATAATAGGTTGCCTCCAATCGTCCGCAGTAACGTCCCTCGGGACTAGGTTCAGTGCTGTGCATGGTTCCATTCTCTTGACGATGGTTAGCATCCGTTGTTCACCATCGACCTCTATCTTTGACGCGATCGTGGCCAAGCAGTCCGCATGTCTGTTGTGGCACCTATTGTGATGTTCATACTGGACATGCCCGAGTCTTCCTTCCAAGTGTTGCACCAAGGCACGATAAGGTGCCAAGGCTGGTTCTTTGACCGCGAACTCCCCGTCCGCCTGCTTCATGACCAGATTTGAATCTCCTTTCACACACAGCGCCTTAGCCCCCATACTGACGGCGATCATGAGGCCAATGACAAGTGCCTCGTATTCAGCTTCGTTGTTAGACACCGGGAATGCAAGTTTGAAGGATAATGAAGTGGTAACACCGTCTGGTGCCCGCAAGACTATGCCGGCACCCCCTTGCCGGAGGGGCGTGCCATTGGGACCTTTGCTAGTGGCAGAGCCGTCGAATTCAAGCGTCCACAGTCCATCGATGTCGGTGATCAGGGCTGTCTCCTCCCCAGGCAGTTGATCCGATATCGGTTCACATTGTTGGCGTGGGAAGAAGGCCAGGAGGTCTGCGAGTGCTTGGCTCCGCAGAGCTGTAGGATTCTTGATAGATAAACCGAATTCGGCCAATAGCAGCAACCACCGTGTGAGTCGGCCAGACAGGGCGGGACGCGTAAGCATGTAACGGAGCGGGTCAGCCTTGGTGACGAGTGTGATCTGATGCGCCAGAAAGTAATGTCTGAACTTCTGTGAGGCGTACACCAAGGCTAGACAGTGTTTCTCGAGCTCGGAGTAGTTGGCTTCGGGCCCTCTGATCACTCTACTGAGGTAATAAACAGGACGCTCGACACCTTCGACTTCTTGGGCAAGCAAAGCCCCGATGGATCTGGGTGTGGAAGTCAGGTAGAGTAGGAGTGGGATGCCCCGTTGTGGTACGACCATGGTTTGCGGTGACATGAGGACCGCCTTAATCTGTTCAAATGCTTGCCGTTGGGGCGCGCCCCAATTCCATGGTGCGCTTTTACGCGTCAAGTGTTGAAATGGCGTAATGAGCTCGGCCAGTGCGGGTATGAAGCGTCGGAGGTAAGAGACCTTGCCGAGGAAGCTCTTCAGTTGCTTTGTGTTCTTGGGGGGGGCATTTCTTGGATGGAGGCTGCTTTCGAGGGGTCAACGTCGATGCCCTGTCGACTGACCAAGAACCCGAGGAACTTGCCGGAGGAGACTCCGAAGGCACATTTCAATGGATTCATCCGCATGTTATACTGGCGGCAACGATCAAAGACCGCTTGAAGGTCGGTGAGGTGATCACTTTCCTTCCTGGATTTGATAATAAGATCGTCGACATAGTCTTCCACAGTACGGTGTATCATGTCATGGAATATTGCTGTCATAGCCCTTTGATACGTAGCACCCGCATTCTTGAGGCCGAAAGGCATAACTTTCCAACAAAAATTACCCATAGGAGTGCGGAAGGCTGTCTTGGCGCTGTCGTCGGGGTTCATGCGAATCTGATTATAACCTGCGAACCCATCCATGAAAGATAAAGTTTCATATCCGGCGGCGGCCTCCGTGAGCATGTCGATATTGGGTAGTGGAAACTCGTCCTTGGGGCACGCCTTATTCAAGTCCCGAAAGTCGATACAGACGCGGACTTGGCCATTCTTCTTTTGTACAGGGACGACATTAGCCAGCCAAATAGGGTGAGTGATAGGTTCGATGAAGCCTGCGTGCAGGAGGCGTTCAATCTCTTGCTTGATTTTCAATTCGAGCTCGGGGCGGAATGTCCGCGGGGGCTGTCGGCTAGGGATGGATCCGGTAGCAATGTTGAGATGGTGTGTGACTAAGGCAGGATCCAGTCCGGGCATCTCATTGTAGCTCCATGCCAAGACATCACGATACTCGTGCAGGAGGGAAACCAATTCCTCTCTTCGGCCGGGGGCGAGTTTTGTGCCAATGTAGGTGTGCCGCGGTTCTTCGCCCGGGTCGGCCAGGTTGATTTCTTCAATATCTTCAGCCTGAGGTCGAGGGCCGTCCTCATAGCAAGGTGGTGCCGCGCCGGGGGTGAGGTCAGGATCTGGCTGGCAATGCTCGGCCGTGCGGCACCATTCAGTCTCTCCAAGGGGGTCGGGGTCGAGGGGGTCTGAGGAGGGACCGCCTGGAGCCCCTGCATACCGTCATAATTGATAGATGATCTTGCCGTCCTTGACGATACGTCGAAAGGCCGGCTCAGCCTTTTGCTTCTTGGACTTGGGGGAAGAAGGGGGGAATTGGTCGTGGCAGCAGGCGGAAGCGGTGGGGTTGACCCATTATTCTTGTTACTTCTCCCGGTTTTGTCCTTGGGAAGCTTGTCCCCGCACAGCTCATCCCAGGTCGGCAGCCTGGTAGAATGTACATGAGTAGCATTCTCCCCATCCTCGGCGAAATTAGTGAAGAAGGAGGCCTCGGCGAAATAAGACTCGGCGCATTCAAAGGGGGCTTTGGTTGCAGGGATTGTCATTGCTACCTCATGTCCCGTAGAACCGGCTACCAGCTTCACACATTGATGGTATGTTGAGGGAACGGCCTTGTTGACGTGGATCCATGGTCGCCCGAGCAGGAGGTGAAAGGCAGACTCGCTGTCTATTACGTGAAAAGTAGTGTCGCGACGGACAGTTCCGACCATGAGGTCGACAGTGATATGGCCGAGGGTCGACTGAGGACCCTGTCCAAAGCCGGTAATATTGACGGGGTCACGGATGATTTTCCTTGGGGGAATGCCGGCCTGTTGCAGGGTGATGAGGGGTATGATGTTGATCGAGGCGCCGCAATCAACCAAGGCACGACGGAAGCCCGTGCCATTAACAGTACACTCTAAAAACAGCGGCCGATTGTGATGCTCGACCGGCGGCGAGTCTTCATCCGAGAAGACTAAGGCCGTGGAGGGGATGTGACGTAATTCAGCCTGGGCGGCGAAGCATTCGGGACCGAGGCCGGTGGTGACCTCGAGCAGGCAATTGGAAAGGTAAGTCCGGGCGGCGGGTGAAAACCCCATTTCATCAAAAAAACTTTTGATCTTCGTCATCTGTCGAAGGGAAGGCATCGACTGCTTAGCTGGAGGAGGCACGAGGGTCAGTGTGGGCTCTGCCGGGGCTTCGTGGATTACAGGCTCGACATGGTCAGTGACAGCCATAAGGGCCTGGTGCTCCCTACTGTTGCGATGCGGTGGGTAGGGATCTTTGCGCACATCGTTGTTTTTCCGTAGCTGCAGGTCGCCCGACGCTACCTTCCTTGCAAAGATGGTTCGCAGTGCATTGCAATCTTTGAGCGGATGGCCAAGGGCTCGATGGAAAGGACAGTAGGTGGGCCTGGCCTTTTCTTCGTCTGTGATATTGGTCCGCATTGGTGGCAGTTGGAAATTTTTGTCATGCGCCACCCATTCGGCCAAGAGTTCCTTCACTGTATTCAGATCACAGGGATAGTCAGGTGCAGGTCTTTGTTGCCTTCGCTTGTCGGAGCCTTGGTTCACATCTGGAAGCTGACGCTTGAAGCCTGCATAGTTGTTGTTGTCGTTGCTACGTTGAGTGATAGGTGCATCTGCTGAGGCCAACAGCGTACTTTGCGGTCGAGGCTTCCATGACTTGACAGGACCAACTGTCTCGTAAGTTCGTCGGGCTGTCTCCTTGAGGTGTCCCCATGACCTTAACTGTAGGTTCTCGATATGCACTCGGTAGACGTCAATCATATTTTTGATGCATATGGGAACCAACGTTTCGTCTTTGCTGAAATCTGTGCACTCAAGGCACTTGAGATGAAAACGATGCACATATTTATTCAAGTCTTCCCCCTGGTTCTGGCGAATGCCAGCAATATCAACGATAGTCACGCGCTCGGTCTCGTAATGAAATTTGTCTAAGAACAGCTGGACCATGTCGCCCCAGGTGTGGACGGTCCCTGCGGGGATCTGGTGATACCAAGTGTAAGCCAAGCCCGTAAGGGACTTGTGGAATTCTCTCAACTTTAAGCTGCTTCCTGTACCATACTGCTCCAAGGAGCCTGCAAACCTTGTTAGATGTTCACGGGCGTTTCCCTCACGTCCGTTGAAGAGCACAAAGTTTGGTTGCTTGTACTTGATGGGGTAGGGTGCGATGGCGATATCATTGGCGTACGGGGCGTGTCCGGTTAGACGGGTTGAGGAGTCCGGCTCGGAATTCCTCGACAGGCGACGGACAAGGGCCTCCAAATCTGACTGAGTGACATAGTTGGAGGATGGTGCCTCATTGCCGGTCAAGGGGTGATGACCGCCTGGTGCGTCGCGAGCCCCCGAGCCCCCAGATGGCACGGCTTGATGAACGGGGACATGGGAGGGTTGGTATGGTGCAGGTGCTGGCAGGGGCAGCTGTGCAGGGGCAAGTGTGGGTTGGCGAGACATGCCCATCACTTGGCCGGGGGTTTGGTGTTGCTCAACTGGATAGGGATTAGGTTCCATCTCGATGGAGTCATGCGTTTCGGAGGAGCTTCTTGCCGGCGTCAGATGAGATGGTGTGACAGCGGGGGGAATCTGCTGCAAGACTGGCCCGAGATCCGTGTGTAGCTTGCGGGGCGGCACTGCAGAAGGAGATATGTCGGCTACCGGCAGCGACGGTGTTGCGAGCCCTACCGCCAAGGGTCTAGATGTCCAAGGCGGCGGTAGTCGCGACACTGGGGCCGGGGCGATGTCAAAAGCTGGCCCCGGTCCTGAAGGCTGGATTGATGGAGCGGCCTGCTGTGAGGACAGGGCTTGTATGGATTTTTGCATCTCCATAATGGCGGCTAGTAGAGTGGTCTGTGAATCTTGCAGAGTGGTGATGGTTGGAGTGAGTTGCTGGATGGCTGCATTTACGAGCACTTGTACGTCGGGGGTAGTGGTCGGCAGCTGGTCTCGGAGCCGCGTGGCGCTAGTCTCTTCCTGATCACCGAGGTGGTGTTCTTGCATGGCGGGGTTGGGTCCTTGGCTGGTTGCCCTAGTAGCTCTCCGTTGCACAGGCATAATGCCTAAGTCCGGAAGGTATGCAAACCGCAATACGATGCTCACCTCCCCAGCGGAGTCGCCAAAATGATGGTGCCGGAAATGGTTCGATGATACGTGGAGGTGCCACAAAGGATGCGGTCTGAGTTGGCTTCCAGGTAGGCAACGTGGGAGACAGCAAGGACGGCGCAAGGGCCGAGGACAAGGCTCCCCAGACAGGTCGTGAGGGCTGGCAGTGCTGCGCAGGCAGGGTGACGATGAACAGGACCGACAGTCTACAGTCCGTGATGAGGGTATGGCGTCCAGGGTCCGTAGACGGGAGTTCAAGTATATTTCTCTCACTAGAATTCCAGAGAGAATGTCTCTTTTAGAGAGAGAAAGTGAAAAGTCCAAATGAGAAAAAGATCCTTGAAAAAGCTCCAAAGTCCACTATTTATAGGCAAAAATGTGCATGTGTCATAAGTTGACATGTGTCGCCCCCTGGGAACGACACGTCGCCAGGGGGCCAACGCACTGACCCTTCGTTGGACTGCCGGTTCCTAAGTTCGTGCTGCCCTGCCCTTGCAACATCTCTCTGCCTGTCTGAGGAGACTGATCATGCCGCGGTAGCATGGTCAGAGTAGCCCGTTGCCCCAGCCTCCAGTCCAAGCCCTTACTGAATCCCACAGGCCTGGCAGCGGTGGGGAAGACCCGACGCCCAGCTGCCAGGTGGACTAGGCAAGATGCCCTTCCGAAGACCTGCTCCCGTCTCCGAGTGACCCGGGGGTCATAGTCCTTAGGGGTGCCGACGCGAGCCCCCAGTGCCAGAGCACGTAGGCTAGTCACGCAGGCACCCTGGCGGAGATAGTGTCCTGGAGGAGTAGCCTATCCCGTAAGCATATAACATGATTGCAGCGCATGGGGCGCGGTTGAGTGCGGGCGACGAGGGTCGCAGAGTGATCTCCGAGCGACGAGGGTCGTTGCGTGGATGGCGCGCGACCGTGAGCGACGGTTGTCATGGCGACAGAGCGGCCACAAGTGACGGTCATCGAGACTACGAGCGACGGTCATCGCGACGAAGGGGCACGGCCGAGAGCGACGGTTGTCGCGACTATGGCGGAGTGCGGCCGCGAGCGACGGTCGTCGTGACAATGGGGTGGGGTCAAAGGTGACGGCGTCGGTGTTCAAGGCAGGTGGCCGACCCCCATGGGGTGGCCGACCCCCAAGGGAGGCCGACCCCTTGGGTGGCCGACCCCCAAGGGAGGCCTAGAGGGGAGGCCGACCCCCAGAGGGTGGCCGACCCCTCGGGGGAGGCCGACCCCTTGGGGAGGCCGACCCTAGAGGGAGGCCGACCCGTGGGGTGGCCGACCCCCAAGGGTGGCCGACCCCTTGGGAGAGGCCGACCCTAGAGGGAGGCCGACCCCTGAGGGTGGCCGACCCCTTGGGGTGGCCGACCCCCCGAGGGTGGCCGACCCCTTGGGGTGGAAGGCACGCCGAAGTCGCTTCACGAATGGTTCACGTGACTTGAGCATGCGTTGCTTTGACCGGCCCTCGAGCGTTGAAAAGTTGACCGCTGACTGGGTGATGTGTCGTGCAAAGTGGGTCCCTTGGCGGGTCTTGGGGTGCGACCAGAATAGGGTATGAACAA
>JAVXUP010001336.1:0-30000 GCA_033070095.1 Escallonia herrerae
ATGTTGAATAACATTAAATGTTGCTACAACTAAAAATGTTGTTGTCGCCCTTACTTTCTTTTCTTTAGAGAATATCCCTCATTGGATGAATTGATGCGGGTATAGAAGCTTCTCTACAAACTAATTATATATATATAGCTGATCCGTTGACTGCGAGGGCAACTTGGTTACGTTGCCTGCGCGATCTGGCCATCTATTTATCGCGATGGATGAGCCAAATCTAACCTTTCTTTTAAACTTTCACGTCGTCCGCTACACGGGCCAGATCTAACTTTTTTTTTTTAAACTTCATGCCGTCCGCTACACTGTGTAGCGGACAGCTCTTTACCACACTGCCCCCTCACCTGTGACAACTTGACCTGACCATCCGCTACAATATGTAGCGGACGACAGTGAGCAATTTTGTTCTCTCTGAGTGTTTTGATGTTCGGGATGTTCTGGGTTTTTGTTTAAATGTTCTCCCCACAAATTAAAACTAGCAAAATTCCATGATTCAAATGCTTGCTTATATTATCTTCAGTCATCGAAGCATCAAAAGCATCGAGCAATTTAAAACAAACAAACCCATAATCATAAAACAACCACAAACCCACAACTACAACCCCCACAACAGAACCACAGATCCAACAAACCCACAATTATTATAGCCAAAAATACAAAACAAAAAATCAAGATCTGGCAGTGGTAGTCAGAGACTGTTGACTCGGTGGCACTAGAGGTGGGTTTAGTCATGGCCGATGTTGACCCCTGCAGATCTAGCAGTGACGGTGGCAATGGTTATGGATCTGGCAGAGGCAGAGTAGTTGTTGACTTGGTGGCATTGGCGGTGGCGATGGTCTTGACCATGGGCGATGTAGGCACCTACCAAGATTTGGTGACTGCCATGGCTGATTGGTCATGGCTGGGTGTTTAATTATGCAAAGAATGTTGGCCTTGCTCTGGCTATGGCAGCTGCGGCGATGCCGAGGCTACGAATGCGATGCCAAGGCTGCTGCGGTGAACCTTGTCACTCTCTCTAAAGGTGCTAACAATGATGATGGCTCCGGGGTTGGAAGGTGAAGGCGAAGGAACCTAGTTCACAGAGAGAGAGAGAGAGATGAATAGATGAACAGGAGAATGGGTTTTTTTCTAAAGAGAGAGAAAGTGAGAATGGATGTGAGGGTTGGCAGATTATCTGGTCGTTTCCAAAATGTTGTTTGCTACGTAATGTAGCAAACAATATTATAGAAAATATAACATCTTGACTTGGAGATTGAGGGGTATATTCATAAAAAAAAATTGTTCGTTACATAATGTGGCAGACGGACTTAAAAAAAAAGATCAGACAGTCCATAGATCGCATATGGACTGCCAGATCGCGCGTGCAACTTAACCCTCTTTGCCTGAGCGGTCAACTAATCGACTCTCATATATATATATATATATATATATATATATATATATATATATATATATATATATATATATAGATAGAGAGAGAGAGAGACTTCAATCATTTGACAAAAAGGGTAAAAATAATTTATACTAAATCAAATATTTTTTATCCAAGTGGCAGAAAGAGAGAATGTTCACGTAGGTGGTGAAACCAAATCTAAGAGAATGTTGCCACATCACCAAACCCTCTTATATCGGTCACTACCACGGAACCAACACTCTTTTTAATCCAAATTACTATCATACCGACCACCATTGCCCATACAACAAATAATACCAAAAGATTTTCATCCATCAATTAGCCCTAGTATCTTCAATTTGCTCAAGTAAATTTCAAACCAATGAATTCCTAATTCACAAGTTAGTGTGTTACTGTCGTGACAATAGTTGGAAGGTGGTAGAGGAGATGCGCTGGTCGTGGTGGGAGCGCTTCTAGATGTTGAGCATAGGAGCTCAGAAGAAGCTCCCAAGTATTGAAAAATGAAAGAAAAAAGAAGAGAGAAAAAATAAAAATAAATAAATAAAAGTAAAAACCAATTATGCAAAATTGTATCAAACGATCTATCAGTTTTGTAAAAAAAGAAAACTTAAAATGGTTTTAATTTTTTTGAAAACAAAAAACTAAAAACTAAAAAGGATTTCAAACACCTCTTACTGATTTTTGTTTTACATGTTCAAAGGCTAATCTTTCCATATTTTTCCTACATTAACATGATCCGTGAGTCTTTGTACTTGTGTATGTGGGGGACAATACGATATATTACAGGTACTCATGTTGTTCTTGTTCAAGCCGCTAAGCAGCCGCGGGATTGAGATTGCTCATTCAGAAACTAGCTTTTCACTTTGAGAAAATAAGTGCATGCTTTGATATTATTCTTGATTGTTGTGTTATTGGATCTCGTCTGGCTGATTTTCCTACGGATCAAAGGTAAACTTCTTTCATGACACTTCCGCTACTGGCATTTCGTTGGTCGTCTTATCTTTGTAACAGTTATTACCCTATTATTTTGCATACTTTTAGTATCTTTAGTCAGTTTTTGCAGGAGACACGTCAACCTCGTACATACGAATGTCGTCCTTTGTCTTCTTAGTTATCTCAAAGCTACTCCATGGCATCACTTTTTAGTCTCTTCTACATCTAATTTGTCTCAAGCTTATTATGATTTTGCTTGGGCTAGTTATCTTATTGACATTAGGTTCATTTGTGGGTTCACATTTTTTGTTGATTCTAATCCAATCTCTTGGAATAGCCAAGGAAACACTTTGTTGTCTCTCGCTCTTCCACTCAGAAACGCGTTGTGGCCAAGCCACATGTGAGATCACTTAGGTAGTGTTTGAAATCACTTTCGGTTTTGATTTTCTATTTCCAAGAAGAAGAAAAAAAAATCAAAATCAGTTTAGTTTTTATTTTTTCAAAAATAAATGGGTGTTTGATTACCCAGTTATTATTTTGAGTGTTTGATTATCCAGTTTTTATTTTTTTTAGTATTTGATTACCGAGTTTTTATTTTGAATTTTTTTTCTTTAGTGATGGTTTGCGGCGGCGATGGTGGGACGTGATGGTGGCTGGCGGGATGGCCGGTGGCGGTCGCCGATAGTGGCCAGCCAGTAGGCTGCGACCCCCAGCAAGCCGGTGACAAGCTGTGGCCAGTGACAGTGGGAGGGTGGTGGTGGTCGTGGTCTCAAAATAAAAATCAAAACTGAAAATCCAAAACTCCCCTAAATGAGAGTTTTAAAAAACAACTCTGTTTTAAAAACTGATTTTCAAAACTGAAGAAAAAAAAACGAAACTGTGTACCCAATGCATTTTTTTTGCCAGTTTACAAAATTAGAGAAAAAACTGAATACGAAAAGGAAATCAAATAGAGTCTTAGTTACACTACTTATTTGTGTTCTTGGTCTACTTGTCAGCATCCACCAATCTCACACCACTCTTATTTTTTACGAGTTCACGACGCACGTTGAAATTAATTGTCATTTCGTATATGAGAAACTTAAACAACCCTTAATCACATCTCATAATGCTTTCTCTACTTTTCAACTTGTAGATCTAATTATTAAGTCCTTTAGCCGTGATCAATTTCTCTATTTCAAGCTGGAGGTTCATAACTTTCACTCTTTACCCCGAGGGGGAGTTTTTTTTTTTTTTTCATTTTTTTTGTCTAGATTTCCTATAGATCATGAAAATATCTTGTATATCAAAAAATAGTTTTATTATTTAGCTTTGACTTTCGTAATCTTAGAAGCAATCCTTAGAGTAACTTGTAGTTGAACTTAAAAAAGTTTGTATACAAATTAATAAAAACTTGTACCCAGTTTTCAGGTTGACCGTCAGTAATGAATTTTTCAAACAAAGGGACCGAAAAAATATTAAATCACCCGTCATACCTTTTTAAAAATAAAAGAGAAAAGAACAAAACCAAATGATCCATTTGAGCAGGCACATAAGGGAAGAAGGGGCCCGATGTGATTCTAGGCTTTTCTCTGACCTCCTATAGTTCTCATTAAAATAATTGCCGCAGCAGCAGCACTGCATTGTAGGCTCAAATTCAAGTCAAACGGCACAAGTAGACGCAAGCTATTCTCAATCTTGCAAAGCCAATTTGAGATGTCAAAAGGACCGGGCTGCCCGCAGGCCGGCCCGGCCCTAAATGTGAATAGTGCTGGCTCTAACCTTAGGGCCTTGGGCCTGGGCTAGGGCCAGGCCTAATATTTTTTAAAATTGGCCCGGCCCGGCCCTTGTCCCGTTTCTGGCCCTCTTTTTCTGCCCTATTTTGGCCCAGCCTTTTGGTCCTAAATCTGACCCTAAACTATGTTGAGTCATTTTTTTTCCTTTCCCCTTCTTTCTCGCACATCATTTTCTCTACATCTCATATTTCACTATTTTATTTTAACTTTTTGGACATGCACAATTCTTTATATTTACTCATGTGAAAAGGTTGTCTTTTTGCGGACAAAATTATTCTTTGTTGCTAATCAATATTCTCAAATAGAGTAAACATAAAATTCTAAGGCACTTCATTAGTCACAAAAGAGATATTGAATGGTTTAGGGTCTATCAATTGTATTTATTTTGTGAATTCGTATTTTTGTAACACAAAAAAGAAAAAAAAAGGGCCTGGGCCCAGCCCTAAAACTCTAGGGCTTGGGCTTAGACAGGGCCTCCATTTCCAAGATTTGGGCCCGGCCTGATTTACAAGGCCCGAAGCCCTAAATGGCCCGACCCTTTTTCTGACCCGCTGAGCTGGCCCAAGCGCGGCCTTTTGACACCTCTAAAACCAATTGAAGCATGTCATTCCATCCATAGCTATGGCAATGCCGAGACTTCTGATTATCTACCATCAATAATTGGAAGACTTGTCATACACATCTCCCTAGAAATAAAGCAGAACTCTCTAATGAGTAGTTAAAGTACACAACCAAGATCAATACTGTTGAGAACTTAAAAGGAATATATATATATATATATATATATATATATATATATATATATATATATATATATATATATATATATATATATTCAAATTTGCTAGATCAAAAGTCAAAATGATGATGTAGAAGACAATATACTTTTCTTCTTTTTTTAGGCAGATGCTAACATGTTACCTTGATTACTATTGATGTTGGAGACAAACTTAGGTGGCGTTCGACAAAATTTTTTGTTTTCAGTTTTGTAAACTGACAAAAAATTGACTTTATGGAAGCAGATTTTGTTTTGTTTGTTTTTTTCTCCCCAGTTTTTTAAATTAGTTGTCAAATTAGGCTTATTTTCCAATTTTGGGTTTTGGGTTTTTGTTTTGGGATACCCCTTTCGACCTTAGTTAGAAGCAATATCAATCAATATTCCCAGCTCTTTTTAAATCCTTCATCAGCCACCAGAGCATTGCAACACAACGGGTAGCTTTATCGGTCGCCACCACCCTGCCATGCCATGACTGTGCAAAGCTAAAGCCTCCATCAACTACTTTTATGTCTCCACCACCAATTATATTCTCATCTCCATTTACCATCATCTCTTCACCAACACGTAATACCAGCACTCAACACACAAGTACCATCGTCATCACTACCACTACCACTACCACTACCACAACTATCGCCGTCACCTAAACACCATACATAACCACTACTGTCTTACCGACCAAGTACCACCTCTCACAACTGCCTGACATCATTACCACTCAAAAATAAGGATCAATGTTCCGGTTAGCACACTATCTCATCGACACCGTCGATCTCCAAGTTTTCAACAAATCTACATCGATACAAATCTGTTTTGTAGGTCCATGTAATTCCGTCATGGTTTTCGTCGTTGGTTGTGATAAGTGGTGGTTGGTGGCTTTGGGTAGTGGTGATATTGGGGTGAGGTGACGAAGAAGAATAATAAGAACAAACAAAAAGTAGAAACTGTTTTCTTCGAAAAGGAAACATCCACCAGTTTTTGTCCAAATGGAAACTGGTGATGTACCAAACATCCACCAGTTATTTTTCCAAAAGGAAAATTAATGGTGTACCAAACATGTACCAAGTTTTTCAAAAGAAAAACCACAATCAATTTGGGTTTTCATCTTTTTTAAAGCCAAAACTAAAAACTACAAGGTTGTCAAACATGCCCTCAGTGCAATAGTTGCATTTCCAATGATAGCAACTTTTAATCACTAGACAAAACCTAAATGGCCATCAAAATGACCATCATAACCTTTATTTAGAATTAAGTGTAATAATTTTTTTTGTGCATTAGATTTTTAACTTAATCGATTGAATTCTATGAATTGTAAAGTGCAAAAATTTTAGACAAATCAACCAGGAAGTTAAAAACTTATTATTTTCTATTTATGAATGTTTTCTTGAAGCTAGTTTTGGTGCTAAAAAGTATTTTAGGATATTAAATTTTAACAAAGAAGTCCTCGTCTAAGAGAACATAAAAGGAATAGTATATACTGTTCTATTGTAAGGTTAATGTAGTCACTGAAGTTTATTCTTGATAAGAATTGAACATTTATTTATTGCTCAAATGAATTACAAAATTATATAAGTCGGAGGTGGACTGACTATTTATCATTGTAAAGGTTCCTTGCGTCCTCAAGCGAAGGTCATGGAACGAAACAACCAGTATCGTCAGAGAGATATGGTGAATGGTTGTTGACCAATTTTACCAAAGTTTTTGCCTAAGATGTTGGCAGAGATTCTATGATGTTGCTGTTATTACACATGATCATAGCAGATTTGGTGGCGACGAGTAGACCCGACAAACGGGTATACCTGCCGATTACGGGTAATATCTGGCAGGGTCCAGATAAAATGGGTCGGAATACAAAATATTCGGATTTCTCTTGGTAGCTAATTTTTGTACTCATGCCCTACCTGGGCGGATAAGGTAATACCCAATAGGGAAATTTGATTTTTTTTAATAAACAGTTTTTTGATAGTTTTCTTCTCATTTTCTTTTCTCCAGGAGATTTCAAAAATAAAATTTGACAAATCTCAAAATAAAAAAAAAAGGAAAATGCTCATTATCATAACCAACACATATAATATGGCACCTGATCTGCTGATCATTACCAACAATTCAACAAAGGACCTAGCAATCCTTATAGCCAAAAATACATTCAGAATTACATTACAAATAGTTTTGTGAATGTCTCAAATGACCATCTGTGGTAGACCGATGGCCTTTTCGATGATGTCGTCAAACATAAAAAAATCCGTGACAATGGAGCTAAAAAGATTGTTGATTTTGTGGGGAGTCGGTCGTCGATGATGGATAGAGAGAGGGGCATCAGCCTTTGGTGACAAATAAAGAGAGAATGGCATCGGTCATCTATATGTGGGGTTGTGATTCTTTGAATCAGTGTGTGGGGAGAGAGAGAGGTGTGGCAGTGGAGGCATCGGGGCTATTGATCGGTGGTTGTTTTATGAATGAGTGAGTGTGTGTGAGAGAGAGAGAGAGAGAGAGAGAGAGAGAGAGAGCAGTTGATCTATGGTTTTCTTATGAGGGTGAGAGAGAGAGACATAGAGAGGGTGTGTGTGTGTGTGAGAGATAGAAGGGGGTATGTGGCGGCCGAGAGTTGAAATGAGAGTGATTGATTGAGAAATGGGTAACAGAAAATGTCACAAACCCTAAAGCATTATATATAAATATATATCCTAAAAATCGGGTAACCCATACTCGGCCTGGACCTAACCGAAATTAAAGTTCCAATCTAGGTACGAGTAATATTTTAACGGGCATAGTTTTTTGTACCCATATCGGGGTTTTTTTAACAGATTGGGTATACCCGTAGGTCACGATATTTTTTTGCTAGGTCTAGTGACTAGGGAGACGTAAAAAGGGTGAAAAGCAGGTTAATGACAATGAGGTGCCATAAATAGTTTGTGAGGAGTCCACGATGATAGTTATACTAAGTTTTTATAGGCCAAGGATTATTCTGAGATATATATCTTTCCAAGTGCATTTCAGGAGTGGTCTAAATTTGCCTATCTGTCTATTGTATGTGAAGAAAGTACACTACGTTGGATAGAGAATGTTCAAACCTTGCTCTAAGGGTATACGCTATTATGTGTTTTACATTATTATATATTCTTACTATGTCTTCGCTTCCCTTATTAAGAGGACTCCATGTGGAACTCACATGTTGGGTTAGAGTAATCGACATACCAGGTCAACTCTGCTCCATTTTTTGCCATGGTTTTAGAGTATTCTGTTGGAATGGCTATCAATTAGCATGATATTCCACATTGGGTGTGGGATAGTCATGATCGGCCTTATGAGACCCCGTTAGTATCTCTTACTTAGTACCCATTTGAATAGCCCTTTAGAGGGAGACATTGCATTATAGTGGGTCATGGACCGACTCGTTACAAATGGTATTAGAGCTAACTCCCAAAAGCTTGACCGACCTATCCATTTGGGTTTCCAGAGGTTAGCACTTCTGTACTAACCAACAATGACTGAAAAGGTAGATTTTGGTTTGTGTCACTAAGGTTGAGATTGGGCCTTAGCAACGTTAAGACATAAGCAAGAGAGGTTGTGTTATCTTACATTGGATATGAGATATTTAACAAGTGGCCATATAACTTGCCACAGACCTCAATTAGTACCTTAGCTGGCCCTTTAAAGGGAGACATTGTCCTTGGTGAGGACTTGGACCACGTCCTTACATTTATTAATGAGTTACTCTATGTGCTAACTGGGTCATCACACTTTTCTAAGCTTACATGCAACAATGAACCTTTTTTCTCTAACACTGACCCCAAGCACTTTAGATTCCAAAAAACAATAGTCTTGCCCTATAGAGTGCTTTACATCTTTGTCCTTCTGCAAGAAAAATAAGAGTTAGTTTGCAAATAGTGGCATGATCTTTTCGAGTATATCCTTTTAGATTTGCACTCACGAAGAACGTGTGCCATAAGTACCGCGGAGGGCTTTATGGATGGAGCTTAAAAAGAGCACACGTGAAAGCTTTTCGGAGGGCTTGTAAAGGGAGCTAATGGGTAACGCGTACAAGAAGCCTCTCAAAGGGCATTCCAAATAAAGCTCATGGAGGTGCTTGTGGAAGGAGCTTAACGACAGCGTGTAATGGAAGCCTCCTCGAGGGCTTGTCAAGAAAGCTAATAGAGAGTGTGGATCCAAAAACCTGCTAAAGGGCTTGCAAAGATAGCTTGTAGAGAACATTGAAATCCTCTTGGAAAGCCTTGTGAATGGAGCTCTCCGAAAGCATCGAAGTCGCACATAACGTTTGTAAAGAGAGCTAAAGGAAAGAGTACTTTGAAGCCTCGCAAAACGACTTTTAATGAGGGCATGTGGAGAAAGATCGTGGAGGGCATACATGAGCTTCTGGAAAGTGTACTTTCTTCCTTAGCAATTTTGCTTAAATGTTTTATTCATGTGGTAGACTCATTGGAAGAGTATATTCTATTAACAACACCTTATTAAGACCTCCAAACCAGCTAGTGGCTAAGTTTCTTTTTTTAATTATTTATTGAATCTAACTGCAAGCTATGCCTGCAACTTAGCAATTTATCGCTCATCATCACCTGCAATTATCATGTCCTCCACTTAAAAACAAACCAATATTTTCTTTTTCAGTGTCTTCTTGACAAGCTCAATAGCATCTATATCTCACAAAATATACCGGCAACAAGTAAACACGCAAAAATTTTTCAATACCAGGCTTGTTGTGCTTGCTTGAGCTCATAAAAAATGAAAATATTTTTGAGCCGAGTGTAAACGCAAGGGTCTGTTGACTTGAACCCTTCCATGTAAGTTTGTTGACCAATATACCTTTGAAGAAGATTTTGTTCATTTCCTTTTTCTTTCATAAATGTTGGATGCTTCTAGTGATAGTAAAAACAACAAACTAAACTCATTTTAGCCACAAAACAAGAAGTCTCTTCGTGGTGCCCAACTTCTATAAAAATTCATTTGCAACAACTTGTGCTGCATCCAAAACTTTTTCATCACAGAAATGTCTTAGACTCGTTTTCACGAGAAATTGGGAAGTGATTGCACTCCAAAGTTATACAAACAAATCCTAACCAACGCAACTCATTCCAAACTAACACCGTTATTGTGAGATATAATGGGTGAGTTGGTTCAACTTTAGAGTGAGACTATCAATGTTATATCGATTCATTAATGAGAGTGTTTCCATGTAAATTCACCAAAAGAGACAATGCCCAAAATTTGCCCGAATAAACTCTAAAAGCTGAACATTTTGATTTTTAGCTTCTTCGCCAACCAGGCTCAAATTCAACTGGATAGAGAAACACAAAGGAAGTAGACAGGGAGGACGGCTGGACCCGAAACTAGTTGAGACCACTACCTTGTACACGCAAGACCCTCAACCGTGCTCATTGCCCAACCACTTTGTCCCAAGTTTAACTTCTCTTACTACAGTTTCTTTAAACCAAATAACTGTCTTTGTCAAATTCTTGCACTTTTCTTTGATGGGTTGGTAATATTTCCGGTCTTATTGCTGTCTATGTGTTCAATTTTTCACATTCAGTGTTTATGTGCATGAATATTAATCTTTTGGTTCTTCTCAATCTTGACCTCCTTGTCATTGCCTTATGACTTCTCTAAGCCAGCAGTACTGTACTTAGCCAATTCAACCCCCCGATAGAAAGCTAAGTCAGCCTTTCCCTCAGGCTGGTTGACTATAAAAGCAATAACAGAAAGGACACAAAGGAGTTGGATTATAACTTGGAGAATGCTTGCATATAAGGATGCTTTCTATTGCATTGGCCAATGGATGGCCTTGGCTATTTATACTATTCTGCCCCCTCAATGGACCGTGGGGATTAATTCTACCATACGGTCCATGTTTAGCTTCTAGAACTCTCTCTAGCAATATCCAGATATTTACATGGTTGCCTACCTTTCTAGAGTTCTCCACTATCTTTCTAGAACTTTCTTCTATCTCTCTGAAATTCTATTTTAGCATTCTAGAATATACTCTTATGTACAAGAGCAAGGTATAGAGAATTAAAGACTTTTTTCTTTCAAAATGTACTCCCTCCCTCGGTTCCAATGGCTTTCGTCTTCTTGTGCCTTTCTTTGATGGGTTTGTAATCTTTTTGGGTCCTACTGTGTTAAGCTCAGACATCTTAATGACCTGATTTTCAGGTATTTTATTCAAATTTTCTCAATGGAATCGGGAAGTTGGAAATAGGAGGTGTGGGTGGGAAAGAAGAACTTGGAGAATAAGAAAGAGGAAGAAAGTTTTACACTACAAAAGTCATCTTTCATTCATGTGTTCCTCTCCTATATAAAAGAGGTTACAACTAAATTTTTGACGTTTCACAGAATTACGAGAAATAATAAATAAAATCAAAATTGAAATGGATTTTGGTTAATTAAACCCTTAACTAATGTAGACATATCTGGGTCAAAATGGACTAATTGCAATTATTGGTTCCAGCCTGATGGCATTTACTCCAGCAAATTAACTTGGAAATCAAGGCTTGGTGAAGTACATGCACCATAACTACCTCCTGTTAATCTTTCATGCGTTCGAACTGTTGTTGATGTCCCATGTTTGGTCGTCACGCACCAGAGTAACAACCTGCTAGTTGTAGCCTCTGTTGTAGTTATTGGTTGTTGCTGTAGTTATGACCTTCTGATCATGATCTTCAGGGGTCCCCTAATTGTGTCCATGCATTCCCACCCCCTTTAATTTGACCTTCTTCCTTTGCGGCAAAATCTGAAAATTTTGCCTTCAAAACTGCCCAGCCTTCCCAAGTTACTTTATCCACTGCACTAGGTCTTATGGTGCTCAAGTTTCACCTCTTCTAACCATCCTATCTAGAATTGGAAGTGGTTCTTAAAATCTAGCTTTCAAGAGAGATGGGAAGTAGTTCTACAGTGGCCTTCACCTACCTTTCCAAAGCAGCTTCTAACAGGGAGACATGAAAGATTGAGTGAATCTGTTGGTAGAGCTAATTGGTGAGCAACGTTGCCTCGTTTGGCCACCACTTGATAAGGTCCATTGTACTTAAGGAGAGAGCTTCATATTACTTCTGAGTGCCAAGCTGTGCTGTCCCCATGGCTCCAACCTCAAAAGCTCTTTCAGTCATGTATCTTTCATCATACATTTTCATTTTGTTATGAGCTAGCACTAGATTGTTCGTCTATAGGTTAAGAACTCTGCTCCTTTCTGCCCTATATGAGTATATACATGATATGTGAGTAGGCTCATAGTTGCCTAGATTCAGAGGCCTTGGGGCATCGCCATAGAGTGCCTGAAAAGGTGTCATTTGTAGTGAGATGTAATGGGTTGTTTTATACCAATGTTCAGTCAACATGAGCCACTTGTGCCAAGTACCGTTTGGCAATATTCCCCCAGTGTGCTATCAATATTTAATTTTGCTTTCGAGAAGAAAAGTATGTACACTATAAATGAAGAAGGACTTAATTCAAGCACTTTTGTCACTAAAGAATTCATATGTACTAAAGAAAAATTCTTTCTTCGAAGTTACAAGTTGGTTGCATAATCACTTTAGTCGATAGTCAGGTCAATCTCGTCAATTTTGCCATTATTGTTGCTTAGCAGGCCACTTCTTGATGAGTTTTCTAGTAAAAGAGAATAATGCAATCCTCCGTGTTAGATCCATTAGTATCATTATTATATTATATATCTAGTCACTTTATTACGTCCACTAAGTCACCCTATGTTAGTGAGCTCAGCTCCAAGTGTCAATTTCTGACAATTATGGTGAAGCTGTCCTCAGTGCCGCTTATTTTATTAGCCATTTCCCCTTTCCTCTTTTAAATGGCTCTCTTTCATAAATTGTCCGTTTTGACTCATTTCCTTGTTTTTAGGTGTTTATGTTTTGGTCACACTATACTACCTTACCATTAATTTAATAAGCGAATAAAACACAACGATTTATTTCCGTCTTTTTAATATTTTTTTTGATAGTCCCACGATCGAAAAAAGTTTCTAAGTGCGTAATCTTTTGACATAAACATTAGCTTGGATAGAGATTTTATTTTTCTCGAGCATATTTCTCCATATAGAGTACTTAATCTCTCCTAAATTCTAGCTAGTCGGTGCTTCCTCTACCTTCACCTCATTTTGACTTACTTTTATGCACCGCAACCACATACCTTAGGCTATTCTTTGTGCACCTAGCACTAAATAATCTGCATCTGACGTACCACATTACAACTACTTAGGTCTTAGGACGGCCTCAAGCAAGTTTATCAAAATTGGTGACCTAAATTGCAGCAGCTCTTACTGATTTTCGTTTTACATGTTCAAAGGCTTATAATTCCTTATTTTACCTACATTAACATGATCGATATGTCTTTGATCATGTGTATATAGAAGGCATTTTGGGTACAAGTTCTTGTGTCATTCTTACTCAAGCCGTTAAACAACTTTTTCAGAGACAATTCTACATAAAACGATCTTGCTTCTTTGAATAATTTTTTGGGATTCGAGATTGCTCATTCAAAAACTAGTTTTTCACTTCAAAAAGAGAAGTACACTTGATATTCTTCCTAGTTGTGGTGTTATTGGACCTTGACGAGTTGATTCTTATGAATGAAAGTTGAAACTTTCTCATTCAATGGGTGAACTTCCTTCGTACCAATCCCGATACTGGTGTTTGGTTGGAATTGGTACTCTCCTTCTTATTTGGGTTAGTTGCAAAAAGTATCCTTGTAGTTTGGTTAGTTACAAAAAGACCACTATTGTTATAAAGATAGCATAAAGACACATAAAATTACAAAGATGTTGCACCGTAAAATTGCCCTAACAGAATGGTAAAATGTCTAAATTGCCCTTTTATATAAATGAGAATGGCATGCTCCTTCACGAGAATCTGATTCTCCTTCTTCATGAGATCCCTTGGATCTGGAATAAGTGGATGAAGGCCAGCTGCCTTGGATCGATGGCAGGCTCGCACGCCATAAGTGGGGATCGATGGGCTAGCAGTGGCACAAGATGTTGATTATTTACCCGAATTGTGCGAACTCAGATCTAGGGTTTCAATCGCATTTAGTTTGTGTGATTAGGGTTTGAATTATTGGTGGCCACAGCGGGATTATGATTCGATCTAAGTTTGGGGGTTTGATTAGAGTTCGATCTAAGTTTGGGAGTTCAATTAGGGTTCGAATTGTTGTGTGATTGGTTTGAGGATGATGGTTGCAACAGGACTAGGTGGTGATTGCAGTTATGACATTGGGCGGTGATGGTGGAGGCGAGATTAGGTAGGCTGTTGGCAGTGATGGGATTGTGTGCAGTAGTTGGCTGCGGCAGGATTGAATGAGGCATATGGTGGTGGCGGTTGTGGGTGGCGCAAGCAGCAGACGGGGTGGTAGAGGCGAGATTGCAAAGGGGCTTACATTGGCGGTGCACGGTGACGGGGCTGGCGATTGCTACCGGCATAAGGCTGTGGTGGTGTTGGCGCCGGTTGTAGGTGGCGCATGTGGCATATTGGGGCAGTGGTGGTGAGGGTGGTAGCTATGGTTAGATTTTGGTGGAATTAGGACTTGTTTGGGAGAGATAAAAAGAGGGAGGATATTTTAATGTATAATTTTTTTTACTATATGCATTGTTCAAGAGCGTGAAGAACATACTTCATTAATTTATATGACTTTTCTAATAGTTGCAACAAAACAAGCGCTGAAGGAGACTTTTGCAACTTTTGTAATAGTATAGCTCTTTTTGCAACTATTACAAACTACAGGGGTATTTTGCAATTATCCCTTCTTATTTTGCATACTTTTAGCATCTTCATTCAATTTGTGCACCAGGCACATCAACCGCATATGAATGCCGTCCTTTGTCTTCTTGGTAATCTCAAAGCACGTCAACCCAATTTTTTTTTTGTGGTGGTTCGCGGTGGTGGTGGTGGCCTTCGGTGGCTGGTGGCTGTCGGCGGCCTGCAGTCGCCGGCGGGGTCTCCGGCAGTTTAAATTTTTAAACTGAAAAAAAAAAAATAATTATCAAAGGTAATTTTTTTTTTTCAATTTCAAAACTGAAAAAAAATGAGTGTCAGAATACGTGACAAAATCTGACCTTAGCCATCTCACCTATACGTAGAGATGTCAAAGGGCCGGGCTTGGGCCGGCCCAGCCCAAGCCCGTCGGGCCTGCTGTGGGGCCGGGCCGGGGCCGGGCCAGTGGGGGCTGCCAACCGGGCCGGGCCGGGCCGGGCCTGCCGAAGGCAAACCTAGGCCCAGTCCAGGCCCAGGCCCTAGGCCCAATAGCTAGGGCCGGGCTTGGGCCGGGCCCGGGCCCTTTTTTTTTTTCTTCTTCTTGTTATTCAATTTTAAATTTCATCTCTAGGCAATATTCACAATTTAACGAACCTAATCTTTATCCTTTTATTTCATTATAAGTAATATACATATATATGTATGTATGTATATACATATTTATTTGTTAGCCATTATATTTTTTATTATATGTTAAACATTTTCATACTCTTCTTGATGAGCTTTATTAATAAAATCTTAACACATAACAATTTATATAGAAAAATAATAAATGTATTCATAGGCCCTCCTCCTTTTATCCGGGCTTGGGACCGGCTGCTTGTAAACAAACAGGCGAAGTTACCTATTTTTTTATATATACGAAAAAATATATATCTTGCTTGTAAAAATTTATTTTATATATATGGAAAAAAAGTATATTTTGTAAAAAAATTTATTCTTAAAATTCTAACAATCAAAATAATAATGAATGTCTATCCAAAATATCAGCAATCAAAGATCAAGAAATCTGCAACGTCAACCAAAAGGATCAAAAGAGGAAAATAAAAACAAATTACCTAATCATCCAGAAGTACTTCAATATCCGAGTCACTGCTCTTCCTATCATCAATCGGTTTATCTTGCTCGCGGTATTTCGCATCAAGATAATCCTTCCAACATACACATAGCTCGAGCGACTCGGGGTTAAGACGACTCCTCCTGTCATCCAAAACCCTCCCGCTAGCTGAAAATGCCGACTCTGAAGCAACCGTGGAGGCTTGCACTGGCAGTACATCCCGTGCAATTTGGGATAAAGTTTTATACATGTTTTGATTTTGTTTCCAAAAATTTAACAAATTAAAATTAACCTGTTCTTGCCTTGATAAATCAGAATAATGATCAGTATTTGCATATACACCAATCTCATTAAAAGAGGAAAAAGTATACGAACCTGCCGAATTAGAAGTACCTTCACCTGGTAGTTGTCTTGCTACTAGATGTTCAAAGCCCTTAAGGTATGGCGCATAATACCTCTCAACAGTGGATGATGATGTAGCTCGCCCGCGCACGTCAGCAGAATTACGATAGACGTTGAACAAGTCCTCAAACCTCTTGCTCACTTTTGCTGTGAATGCGGTTGTCTCCTCTGCTGTGTAGCACATTAATTTCGATATCTCTTGTATCGAGGCGTTCACGCCATGCAACTTTAACCTAGGATCTAAACAAGTAGCCACAGTAAAAATAACAGGCAGTTACTCCAATATTTATTAAATTTTTGATCCATCACTTTTACTATTTCCTTAAAGGGTCCTATATATCTCCATTTTGTTAACATTGTAGCCATCTTCAGAATTTCTATTACAGCGAGAGGAGAGGTGGGATAGTACGTACCAGACAATAAATTGGTAGACGTGTAGAATACCTCCAAAAATTCAGCTAGGTATGTGGCCATCTGCCATTCCTCTTGAGTTGGCAAGCCGGCTGGGAACTGGGTTAGTAGAAAATGCGTATAGACTTCTCGGTATGCCAGAATGTGTAAAAGCATGTGGTATGTAGAGTTCCACCTGTGGACCACATCTGTAACTGCTCTCCTGCGAGGCATATTATATTGAACACACAACGTTTTAAATTGTTGTGTTCTCGGACTCGAGCTATTAACATACGCTGTCATACCCCTCATTTTGAGAAGAATATCTCCTGCAGCAGCTAAACCATCTTGAACAATTAAATTAATAATGTGACAAACACAGCGAACATGAAATAATTCACCATTAAGTACAGGTTGAAGCGTCTCCTTTAAAGCTGCAACAGCAACTTTATTGTTAGAAGCATTATCAAAACTAACACTCATAATCTTATCCTTAATTTTAAATGTGGTGCATGCTTTTAATATAAGAATAGCAATGTTCATTCCATCATGCGGATAAGGGAAGTGCTCGAAAGCGATGATTCTCTTGTGCATAACCCAATCTACATCAATCCAATGAGCGGTCACACAAGAATAACTAACAAAAGTATAAGGAGATTGCCAAATATCAGAAGTAAGACTAACTTTACCTTCAAATTTATCGAAATAATCGATAAGGCGTGCTTTAGCAGCATTGTACTGTCGGAGTGCATCGGATCTAGTTGTGTTTCTATGAACCTTTTTGTACAAAGGTTGAACGTATGTGTTCATATATCTAGAGTGCTTAGGATTATCGGCAAAAGAAAAGGCTTGTTCATCATGAATAACAAATTCAGCGAGACCGTCTCTTTGCTCTCGCTGATTATAAACAAATAACTTACCGTCAAAAGATAACTGCGTTTGGGTAGGTTCGACGTGGCCTTGTCGAGGTGCACACAGAGGGTAATGCCTGTTAAGATGTCCATTACCACTACCAGACGAAAATAATTTAGCGCAGTACTTACATCGAGCTTTTCGGATGCCGTCCACCATAATTACATCGAAATGATTCCAACACTCGGCTTTCTTTTTTTCCCCTTTTGGACTTCTGGCTCATTACCGGAGGCATTGCTCGGCCCTTCTTCATCATGACCAGGCATAGGGTTGAGATTATGCCACGGAGTAGTAGCTTCGCCAACCGAGCTGCGTCCTTGACTATAATGCGGGGGGTCTTCATCAGGCGTGTATTCAAAATCTGGAATGTTTTGATTGAACTCCCAATTGGCTTGGGTATCTATCATACAGCCTGTACTCATTCGTCCAGGAACGAATGGTTGTGTTGGTGCTTGGATTGGTGTTTGTGATGGCCGTGGCGCTGGCGCTTGTGCTGGTGGTGGTGCTTGCGATGATGATGATGTTTTTCGTGATGACGATGCACGCCTCATTTTCTTCAATAATCCAGCCATATTTCGAGCTAAACTTTGTAAGAGTAACTAAATACACAAGTATAAGAGTAGTAATAAGAAATAACAATTAAAAGAATGAACGAGTAACAAATATTAGAGAGTTAGTAATTAAAAAGAATTTAGCAAGACTAGTAATTAATAAACAAGAGTACTAATTAGTAAATACTAGTAGTAATTAGCAAGAGTAGTAATTAAAAAGAATTTAGCAAGACTAGTAATTAATAAACAAGAGTAGTAATTAGTAAATACTAGTAGTAATTAGCAAGAGTAGTAATTGGAGAGGAAAATAGTAGCAAAGCTTGTAGAAATATAGAATGTTTAGGTAAGAGAGAGTAAGAAGATTGGTGTGAAAAATTAGAGAGAAATGGTGTGAATTTATAGATTTTAGAAACTTCACAAAAGACCAAAATACCCCTACAAACTATCCGTTTATAGTTGTTGGGGAGGGTAAGAGTGTAAAGGAGTTGAAAAATATAGGTTAGACTAAAATACCCCCCAAACTAGCCGTTATATTGCTGTTGGGGGGGTAAAAGTGGAATTTTGGAAAAGGGGTGGAAGAAAGGGGGGAAAAACAAAAAAATTCAAACAAGTGGGGCCAAAACCGGGCCAAACCCGGGCCAGCCCCGGGCCAGATCCGGGCCGACTTCGGGCCGGGCCAAACCCGTTTCCGGGCCGGGCCGGGCCGGGCTTTTTCGCAGCAATGGACGGCCTGGTCCAGGCCCAGGCCCCAGGCCCGCTGTGCTGGGGCCGCTACTGTTCATCGTCGGGGCCGGGCCAGCCCGGGCCAGAACCGGGCCGGGTCGGGCCAGCCCGCGGGCCGCCCGGCCCGTTTGACAACTCTACCTATGCGTGACAAAATCTGACCCGGACCGGAAGGTCTACGTTTACGCGTCCAAAAGAACCCCACAAAATCCGGAATTGGTTACATATACGAGACTCGATGAATATAGATCCGAAACGAACCGGATCCGCACTTTTCCTGATTCGGTTCGGGCATGGTTTACCCGGATATTCTGGGGTATATTTATTAAGTCAGAATTTTTAACCCTAAACCAAGCCCAGACCAGTTTCGTTTCTCTCTTCAGTTTTCACTTCTCTCTCAATCTCACAGCCACAGCGCCGCCCCATCCTTCCCTGCCACCGCCGCGCCGGCCCGCCGCACCATCCTTCTCTGCCGCCGCAGCCTATCTCTATCCCTCAGTCCCTCACTCAATCGTTCAATCTTCAATTGAGGCCGCCGCCTATCGACCGTAATCACTAAGCACCTCCGCCACCGCCGCTTGACACGGGATTCGACGAGAAAGGTGAGTCCTCCTTACATTCGCCGCTAGCTACCGCTTGTGCTATTTTACATTGGATATCGGATATATAATAAGTGGCCATATAACTTGCCAAGGACGTCAAATTAGTACCTACTAGCTGGCATTGCGCTTGGTGAGGCTTTGGACTTGATCGTTACATTAATTGATGAGTTATTTCTCTCTATGTACTGACCAGGTCATGATACGTTTCTAAGCTTACATGCAACGACGAACCTTTGTTCTCTAACCACTGACCCCTAGCGCTCTAGATTCCAATGAGCATTGGCCTTGCCCTTCTAAGTGCTTTTACGTCTTTGTCCTTATGCAAGATAAATAAGAGTTAGTTTGCAATCAGTGGCATGATCTTCTGGAGTATATCCTTTTGGATTCGCGCTCATGGAGAATGTTTTAACAGAGGCATCGCGGAGGGCTTTATGGATGGACCTTAGAAAGAGCGCGCGTGAAAGCCTCTCTGAGGGCTTGTAAAGGGAGCCTATGGGCAACGCGTATTAGAAGTCTCCCTGAGGGCTTTCAAAATAAAGCTCATGGAAGCCTTGTGGGATGAGCTTAACGAGAGCATAAAATGGAAGCCTCCTCGAGGACTAGTCAAAAGAGCTCATAAAGAGTGTGAATCGAAAACCTCCTAGAGGGCTTGTAAAGAGAGCTTGTGGAGAGCGTACGTGAAATCTTCTCAAAGCCCTTGTGAAGGGAGCTCGCCAAAAGCGTCTATCGAAGCCGCACAAAGCACATCGACAACAACATTGAAGATTGTACCAGGCTCGTGGTGCTTACCTGAGCCCATAAGAATCTTTTTTGGGCCGTCGAATAAAAACTCTTGGTGTTTGCTGACTTGAACCCGTCCATGTAAGTTTATTGACCAATATCCTTCGAAGAAGAGTTTTTTGAGTTGTTTATTCTTTTATAAAGGTTAGATGCTGCTCGATAGTATAAATAACACAAACTGAAGTCATTTTAGCCATCAAACAGATAGTTTCTTCCGTAGTGCTGAACTCCTGTGCAAGTTCATTGTTCATTTGCAACAACTTGTGCTGCATCCAAAACTTCTCCATCATAAAAATGTCGAAATTGGAAAGCGATGATTACACTCTATGGGAATAGATAGTAAAACCCCCATACAGTTGATCTTTTGAACCCGCTTCAAGCTATGATTATTTTGATGAATCATTCCTTCGGACAAAAGAAGATTTTGTAAACACTTACTCGAAATCTCACTTATCAGATTCCATTGTGGAAGACACAATTTTTTCTGAAGAATTCGCCATGATATATCGAGTCCATGCATAATGTCACAAAAAATGGATACAAAGTTTTGACTGCGCTTCATATTCGCCCTAGCCATCCCTGCCCCCTCATTTCAATCTCACGAGCCTCTTATTTCTATCTCATTGGCTTGTCTTGTCTCTTATTTCAGCATATCAATTTACGTCTAACCTGTTCTTTTCGTTTAGTAAGGCGGTTTGGTCCGGTTTATCCGAAAGTTGTACAAATAACGTCTAAGCGAAAGCAAATTATTCCAAACTAAGATCGTTTATGTGAGCTACAACGAGTGAGTTGGTTCAACTTTGGAGTGAGACTATCAATTGCCAGGTTGTATTGATTCGTTAATGAGGGGGTTTCCATTTAAATTCACCAAACTAGGCAATGCCCAAAATTTGCTTAAATAAACCCTAAAACCTAAACCCCTGAATATTTGATTTTTAGCTTCTCCTCCAACCAGACTCAAATTCAACTGGAAAGAGACACCATGGAAGTAGACAGGGCAGACGGCCGGACCCGGAACCAGTTGAGATCACTGGCTTGTACACGCGGCACCCTCAACCGTGCTCATGGCTCAGCCACTTGGTCCCAAGGTGATTTCTCTTCCTACAGTTTCGTTAAACCAAATAACTGTTTTTGAGTCAGATTCTTGCACTTTACTTTGATGGGTTGGTAATCTTTTCAGTCCTATTGTTGTATTTTTGTTCAGTTTTTCACATTCAGTGTTTATGTGCATGATAAATTTAGCCTTTGAGTTCTTCTCAATCATTACCTCTTCCTCTTTCAAAATGTACTTTCTCACTCCATCTTTGACCTTTTGCAAAATCGTAGAATGGTTTTTCAGCAAATTAATTGTCAAATTCTTGTCATTTCTTTGATGGGTTTGTAATCTTTTCGGATCCTATTGTTGTAATTGTATCCAATTTTCCACATTAAATGTCTGTGTGCATGAATTTTGACTGTCTGGGTTCTTCTCATATTTGATCTTTCTCTTTTAAAGTGTACCTCCTTCCGTTCTATTGGATTTTGCGCATTTGACTTCTTGCGTTTAGTACATGTAACGGTGGCTTCATTCTTTAAGCGATGCCAATTTATTTTATGATTGATGTTTATGCCGTACTAAATTTAGCTTACGAATTTGCAAAAAGTAAGGCAATACTCAATGAAATAAAGGAAGTAGTTTTATGGATTTGATATGAATTTATGTATGCCTACCTATGTTTGTTGCTTTATGGGGTTATTTGGTTCAATTCTGGATTCCCCTCCCCCCCCCCAATAATCTGATTTTTTTTGTTGGTGATTTTGTTGGGTTTAGGGGAGACAAAAGTTTTTGCTGCAGTTTTTGGACCCAAGGCCGGTATGAAGAAGAATGAAAATCCTGAAAAGGCTTGCATTGAAGTTATTTGGAAGCCAAAAACTGGGCAGATTGGTGAGGTTCTTTAGAAGTTTTTTTTTTCGTTATGTGAAATAATGCTTCTAGAATTAGTGGGCAGATTGGTGGCGGCAGGGCAGCGGGGGTTGTGTTGTAGCATTGTCGAGCCACAGTGGCACGTAGCCGTGCGTAATTCGGAACGTGTGGTGGCGGTGAACTGGTGTGAGCTGTGGGTGGGTTGGATGGATTTAATTTTTTACAATGGGTAGTATTCTTTCCACTGATATGTCAACTCTGTGAACTGAAAAACAAAAAAATGTAGCTTACTATAGTAAAAATAGTTAGTGGGAGCTGATTGTACTTTTGGGTAAACCTCAAGTGTGTCGTGTGTAAATAACCATTTCCCTTAATACAATGTAAAGAATCAAAAAGAGAAGAGAATAGAGAAAACAATAGAACTATTCAATTGGTTGTGATGGAATATCTGTATAGATACTGCTACCTGCATTTCTCATGTTACCTCTAACATTTCGCTCTGTTATTTAACTTGGTTTTATGTGAAAGAGAAGTTGTAAAAGTGGATGTTTGAAGGACTAAGTTATTAATTTAGCATTCTATTTTTGGTTAAATTTTTTGGAATGGATTAGAGCATCATATGATGCTGTTGTTTTTGTACTTTGAGACAGGGCTCGGATCATGCATCATAATGTGCATATTGGCTATTTCTTTAACTTTGATGTAGTAATATAATCCCAATGCAATTCGAAACTCTATCTTTAGTACATATTGAGAAGTGGTACCTATGTTCAATCTTTTAAGTAATAATTGTGCGAAATTCCGTCGGTCATTAGGAAAACCAGAAAAGGAGTATGAGATGATATTGAAGACGACATTGCAAAGCATCTGCCTTTTGACTGTCAATCCAAATACCACAACTTCTATTATAGTGCAGGTGAGACAGTTTGATTTGTCTGCAGGATATTATAGGCGCTCATCATCATTTAGCCCTGGTGGCCACTAATTCGATTGATCATTATGATTAGGAAACCCCCATTGCTATTTTATATTTTTTAATTACTGTTCGTTAGTGATGCCAACACTCACTGAAACCCTGAAAGTTCACGGGATAGCTCAACTCCTCAGTTCGATACCCTTGGGACCTCATTCAAGCGTGTCGCAACTGTATCTCTATGTTTGTCAAAATGTGTCCTGTCTACTGCTCTTTAATTGTTATGCTTCATAGCTTCCTTATCTACAAGATTTTATCAGCAAGAATACCTTACACGCGCCACAACGCGAACAACTTCGACAACAGCAAAATATTCTAGGCAACAACGATCCCAATGCACCACGGTGATCTAAAAATAAATACATACTTTTACCATATATGTACAATTTATTTGCAAATATTGTAAAAGGATCGTCTTATGTAGTTATTCTGATATCTTCATATAGGGGTTATGGATTATCCTAGAAGTGTATAATTCATTTACAAATATAGTAAAAAGATTGCCGTATGTAGATATTCTGGTATCTTCGCATTGGGGTTTTGGGTTATCCTGTTCTTAGATCTCCTTCTCGAGATTTTTGCTGACTCAGTGGAGAGTATCCTGTTTATAAGCATATTTTCATGGGATTTTTGTTTTGTGGTTGCAGGTTGTCAACGATGATGGTGCTGTATCCTTTATATATATAATCGTTTCCTTCTAGTAGAATAATGATTAACAGTCTTAAGGGTTTCTTCCTTCAGTATCAGTTGTGTTTTCCTGGTTTCTATTTTCTACCCCTAGGTGTGCATTATACATTTAGACTGACATATCGGAGCATTTAAATGTCCAGTCCATATGTACACTTATATGGTGATTATTTTGAGAGATCTTCGTTTTTGATTGGCCCTTGGATTCAAAGTACTGCATGCAATTATAGGTCATACTAGATCCTAATTTTGTTGCAGCATTTTATGTACGTTAATCTTTCAGTATGTGTCATTTTCTGGGTCTTTGGTGAGCTTCTATTTTGTGCATGGTTGTACAATCTTATCTTTCAAATTATGCATATTGTAACATTAGAGTAAAGTTCAGTTGAGTTGTTATCTTGTGAAATTTCTTGACTGTACCTTTGGTTAGCTTCTCCCATGTGCCATAAATGCAGCCTGTGCTGCTCTTGTAGATGCTGGAATTCCTTTGAAGCACCTTGCTGGTAAATCAGAGCCATGGAGTTTATTCAATGTTTTTGTTGAATGACTTCCTGAAACTTGCTTCTACTTGTTTTTGTAGTTGCAATTTGCTGTTGTCTGGCAGACGGTGGATATGTTATATTGGACCCCTGCAAGCTAGAAGAGCAAGTATGTCTATTTCCGTGTTTCACTTTGTGTGCTTACTCTTTGAAGGAATGTATATAAGTTTGTCTAGGGCTTAATAGGAAGAAGCCGCTCATGAATTCGGCTCGGTTCAGCTTGTTAACAATTCTTGTAGAGTTCGAGCCTTCATTGTGGCTCATTCTGTGAAGAAACTTGACTAGGCTTGTTCAAGCTTTTCTTTTTAGGTGTAAATGCCCTTTGGCCCCCTGTACTATAGGCTGGGAGCGATATGGCCCTCTTCTATAAACCTACCTGCACTCCTTGAAAGTGAACACATTGGACAGACTGTAACAGATTCCGTTGAATTGTCCTGACTACCCCTTTTGATACTCCAAAATTTGAAACCAAAATCATTTTTGACCCTTTATCATCCCCCCTCCCCCACCCCCCAACACACACCCCTTCACAAACACACACAAACGTTCCCCCCACCCTAATCCCTCACACTGTCGCTCTACCCAACACTAACAGATCACCGCCTCCTTCCCCTGCCATCGTGACATAGACATGCACAAACACACGACATACACCAACTCACACAGTCACGCCTGACCTATTCGCCCCCTTCCCCTTGCCTTATAGTGCCACATGCACCGCCCCCTTCTTCGACCTCCGCGGCACACAAGCTCATAAAAATACTCAGAATTTGAGTCACACACCCACCCCATTTATCCACCCATTCGCCCCAACCCCTACCCTATTGCCCATCATTCAACACCCCCCCTTGCACATACACCCGTCACCCACACACTGTAACAACCCACCGCCCCATCCCCCACACACACTAACAATACAGCCCCCCCTCCCCCACCTGCACATACACCCGTCACCACACACCGAAACAACCCACCGTCCCTTCCCACACACTAACAACACCAAACCCCCCCTCCCCCCAAAATCCACAAACAAAAAAATCAACCTCATACCATCATTGCATACGTGCACACACGCACATACACCCCACCTATGAAGCACCGGTATGGTAGTCTGGGATAAGCACCGGCACCAGGTGCGCGTCAGGTGCATGTCCGAAACTATTTTTTTTTTCAATTAATTTTTTGGATCTGGGTGCGAATCGGACATACACTCAGGGTTTTTTGGTAGAGAGTAGGAGGAGAAAAAGAAAGAGAAGGAGAAGAGAATATAAGGAGAAGAGAAGATATAATTCCTCCGGAGCGTTGAGGGTCTTCCAATAAGAGAGGCGACCGGCGAGAGACTTCCGGCAGGAGAGGCGACTGGCGAGGAACCATTGACAGGAGAGGCTACCGTTGAGGAACTTCTGGCAGGAGAGGCGATGGCCACTCCTTGCTGTCGATGTTTTCTGTGTCTCTGACTACTGTGTTATAAGATAGGGACATAGGTTTTTTATGAAACTTTATTCTTATTATGTTTAACTCCCCACTCTATTGACAATATTTCAAAATAGCCCCACTACTTTTTAAAAAATAATAGAACTTCTACAAACTTTGTCATACTTGGCTATGCACTTTCAATATTTCTAAAGCATCTCACCAAAAAAATATCTTATTGTTTGTCTAAAATAACATTAATTTTGTTATATACAAATAATATATGTTAATGAATTTTTGCCGCATCCCCGTCACACCCGTATCCTATTTTTTGAGAAAATGACTTTTTCGCGTATCCGCACATGTATCGTGTCCGCAGCTGCACTGGAATCCGTGCTTCTTAGCACCCCACGCACACTGCACCCGCAGGCACACACTCAGAAACCATTAACCACTCCAAACCCACATCCACACCTCCCATCCCCATGACTGCACACATATTGGGCACCCACACAACACACACATATACCTAGTATGCATAGATACGTACAGGCACACCCCTAGTGGTGGTGAATGATAGGGGATTTGGGGTGGCAATGGTAGGGGGATGGTAAGGGGGACTGCCGTGCTAGGGGTGTGTGTGTGTGTGAGTAATGGCGGATGGGTGGGAGGGGTGGCGGGTGTGTTCGTGTGTGCGTATGTGTAGGTGTATTCGTGTGGCCTTTAAAGACCAAAAGGGTAATTTGGTCTTTCCAGGGCGCCAAGCATTTTCTGCCCAAAACGTGCATTAAGTTGGATGGAACGGTCCAATGTGCTCTGTTTCAAGGAGTATAGGTAGGTTTAGTGCAACTTTTTTATAGAAGAGGGGGCCATATCGCTCGTGGCCCAAAGTACAGGGGACCAAAGTGCATTTATCCCTTCTTTTTATTAAGTCAATGAGAGGTTGAGTTTGTCTCTCATTAGCTAAGCTAAGTCGAGCTCGAGCCTGAATAAAAGCTTGCATAAGAAGCAAGATCACCACGTTCAGGTGAATTTTGGTTCAGTTTCAGTCGACTCTCTGTGGCCCACTTGAAAATAAATACCTTGCACATGATGCACTTGGAATTTTTAAGGAGGAAAAGTGATCTTTAATCTATAGCATGATGGAACGCGTACATATGTTTTCTGTTGTATTTCTTACATAATTCCTTCTGATTAGTGCATGGTTTTTAATGCAGAGAACGAAAGCATTTGCCTACTTAGTTTTCCCGAACTCGCTTGCCTCTGTTCGTCGCAAAGGATTGTTGCAGGTTGAAGTTGAGCCAGTGGAACATGGGATTATTACATCTGTTACACGTGGTGTAATGCCAGGTAATTTCCCAACTCATTGTTAAATGTCTTCCATGTTCATCTTGTGCCACCTTCTGAAATGGTAGGATTTGTAAAGCTTTGAATATTGCCCAAACTTTATTTAAGTTTGTATGATAACTAAGAAGGTGTGGTACTCAACCGAAATACTTAATCACCACTATTGAGACACTCAGAAAATGAGACACAGAAATATACGAAGCAGGGTTACAATCTGTTTACCACTCTACAGGGTTTTTTCTTCACTTGAAAACGTCCAGTCATTTCTCAACGAAAATATTGTGTCAATTGCGTCCGAATTCTCACCATTTTTTTTTTGTAGTTGGGATTATAACAGTGCTTTTGAGTTTGTGGTCTGGTTTCTTTTTAAAATTTGGGGGTAGAATTTTGGGCAGGATCGGTGTTCTTGATAAATACTCTTTGCTATTTTTTTTTCTTTTTTGGTTATTTTTTGCTTCCCTCCTCACACAAAGCCACACCTTTTCTGGGTATTCAAACTTGGCCGAATCTTATTAACCAAAGATCCCCAGTATGCAGAAACTAATGCCTCCCCGTGTTGCCTAGAATTAATAACTGGGAGGTAGAGGGAGAGCTGGTGGTGCTAATCTAAACAGTTAGTTGTGCTTGGACTTGCTTCACTACCGAAAAGGGATAACCTTGTTCAGTGTGGTCTTTGATGGAACGTGATGAGTCCTAGCTGTACTATGTTCAGTTAGTTTAATTCCTTTATTATTGCTATAATATGTTGCCTCCCCCTCCAAAAAGTAGAAAAACAAAACAAGAAAAGAAAGGAAAATTCAAAAAGCAAGAGTCTATGTTTTCTTTGAAGGAAGACAAAATTGATTACAAGAGGGGCACAAGTCGGTGAAGGAATGGATGACGCGGATGAGGCAGACAGTTCAAAATGGGCTTTTTGATATCGATAGTAGTGTGGGCATGGACTTGGGAAGGGCTCATTCCCACGTCTTCTTGAAGAAGATAGACTAAGAAAAATGTGTTGGGTGCAGTGCGCCACATTAGGTGGCGCATTTAGTTTTTTTCATGTTGAATATCACATGGATCTGATAGTCTGGATTTCTAAACAAAAATGAGAGAAGGCATTAGGGTTAGGGTAAAAGTGAACAGTGCCTTTGTTTTCGTTAAAATGTACTTGGAGCTGTTCACTTGGCCGCGGTGTGTGGCTCCAGATGGATTTGGAAAAAGGGCCCTTCCAAACTTTTGGTGGGGATGGGGGGTGTGTGTGTGTGTGTGGCCTATCCACATCCATTGGTGGAGAAATAGTTGTTTCTCCACCAATGATCTGGCCGTCTACTAGAGATTGTGGACGGCCCAGATTGGATATTTTGTACACTAACCGCTACACTTAGTAGCGGTTAGGGGCCCACTCGAGCCAGATGTATCTTAAATAGCGAAGGGATCCAGGGAAATTGTTTTTTTTTGGGGGGGGGGGGGGAGCCTAACTGCTAAACCGCTACTAAGAGTAGCGATTAGCCGGGGAGTTAGAGATCTTCATCGGTAGATGTGGATCTCTCTCTCTCTCTCTCTCTCTCTCTATATATATATATATATATATATAGGGATCTGATTCTTCTCCATCGGTGGAGAAGTCCCTATTTCTCCAACTTCCATCTAGCTGTCCACTTGTGATCATGAACGACATATTTTTTATAAAGCTCCTCTTAGCTAATCTCCCCAAAGAGGAGCAGTTAGTTCCTTAGCAATCGCCCCTCACCTCCTTTCTTTTCTTCTTTTGATTAGTCTGTTACCATGTCAATTACACTCAAAACTCATGCCATTGATGTCAAACTCAAACTCAAATCCAACACCAAATCAAACATGTCTATAAACTCAATCCGTTGAACCTTAATCAAACATCTTTAAAACTACACAAAGTATGTAGAAAAATAATCTGACGCAAAATCCATTTACCATGTCAATTACCCTAATGGAAACAAAAAAAGATGAAAAAATATTGAACAATGTGATAAAAATTGGGACAGCGCGGCTTGCCAGCCTATTGGATCTCAACAATTAAGAATGGAAAGCATTATGATGCTAACCCATTGATTTCCCTGCAACTGATTTGGGAAAAAAAATAAAACCACATTTTCAGAGAAGGATGGTGGGGACAGATGCGTTGGCAGTGGCTTGGACAAAGGATGGTGGTGGCGGCAGCTTGTGAGAAGGCTAGATAGGCGGTGACCGCTTGATCAAAGGACGACGGTGGGGGCAACGGCCAAGGATGGTGGCGGCAACGTGTGTCATCATTGGGTTCGGCGGTGGTGTCGGCGGTGGTGTCCGTCCGTGGGCATCGTTGTCTGTCCGTCATTGAGCAGTGGTGTGAGAGAGAGAAAGAGAGTACATAAATGAGAGATGGAGAATGAGATGCAGTCTTCCATATAAAGATTGGATTAAAGGAAAATCTTGAAAAAATTGCTCACCGCCCTGCCCCTCTTGGGGGCGGTTAAGCAAAAATTTTCATAGATCTAAAAACAACAAAAAACGCATCTTAAATGTCCATTGCGCGACTTGGACGGCCAGATGGGAGTTGGAGTAGAAAGGACTTCTCTATCAGTAGATAGGGATTAGTTTCCATATATGGGAGCTGATTCGTTGCTCGTGCTGGCAAATGGAGTTAAGTTGCTAGCACGATCTGGCTTTCCCAGCGCGATCTGTGGACGGCCCAAATATTTTTTTTGTATTTTTTAAAATTTCGTCCGCCACGTAATGTAGCGGACGGTACTTTTGACAATATTATCCCTGACCCAGCACACAAAGGAGCAAAAAATGGCATGCAGTAGAGTTGTCCGTTACATTATGTAGCGGACCACTATGATACCATATCCACCCCCCTTTCTCTCTCGGCCTTTTTCCTTTCCTTTTTATCTTATCGTTCCCTGTGTCCACATAAATTTTGTTGCTTTCCAGATCGTTGTGAAAATCTTTATTCAAAGCCTGTCGTCGCCTCCATCTTGTCGCTGCCCCCACCCCCTAACCCGTCGTTGCCCAGATCTGTGTGACAAATCTGGTATTTCGTCATCACCACTGATTGGCTGT